>VCJN01002623.1:0-93663 GCA_006384855.1 Tetraselmis striata
GTATTGTTGTCATGGTTATATCATAGTGGTGTCGTGAGACACAGTAGCCTTGAGCCAATATTTTCAGTTATTGTTCTTATAGTAATGTTATATTCTTATCGTTATGTTACAGATGGCTCAAAGCAAAATATGATGGGAGGATGTGTTCGTCGGCCGACTTTTATGAACTCTGATTGTTGGCGATCCTGCCGTAAACGACGGGGGCATGCCCACGCCCAGGATCACTCCAGAGCGTCCCCTGGCACAGATCAACTTTACCGGCCACATCCAAATCACCGCAAATCAAAGCTGTTGCCAAAACAATACATTACTACGCTCAGCTTATGTAGTGTATGGCAACATTTAATCATAAGGTAAGGAGACTGATATTGACAGAGTGGATCAAAAGGTATTTATAAAGTCAATTCATTCAGTTTACTATGTCAATATTTGTTTTATACTGTAGTTTGTTTGCAGTTTTGCTGGGCTGATGCCTCAGCTTGTATGCTCCTCTTTGGAGCGCTGCAGACGAAAGTGGTCTCCACTATTATAGTGGGTATGCGTTCATATGGTAGCCTATATTTATTCTCCACCTCGACCGCCCCGGCCGCGACCAACATTTCTGCCGCGGCCTCCTCCTTCAGAGCGGCCGCCACGGCCGCTATTGCGGCCTCCACTACCATCACAGCCACCTCCACCATCATGCTTCGGGAGCATGTCTGATGTTACTGATATTTTCAGCAGTTGCACTGAGGGCCCTGGCTTCAAGCCTAGATGCCTACTCAGGTTATCGTAAGCCTTACGGCATGCGTATGGTTAGTCCTTATTAGGATCTGTTTGCTTCCACGCTGATTGACGCTGGATCGTTTCAGCACCCAGCGAAAAATTGTTGTCAGCGTATTACAGTATTTGTATAATAAGATTTGCAGGCAAAAATCCATTATGCCTGTGTATTTTGAGATCATGATAACATTTTTTACTTTGAACATAACATATTATAGTTTCTGCCAACTGATGAGAATCAGTAAAGGCAGCTCCACGGATTCCTCGCTTGTTTGCGAACATGGTTTCCAGTGTATTATAGTTTTGTGATTGTTTGTTGATAGAGTCAAGCACATATCTTTCTGACATATAGTCATAGACATGTTCTGTTACTGTAGGGCCCACTCTGTCCAAAAACTGCATGACCTCAGTCAGGTACAGAGGGCTATGGTGATTGGCATGCAACTTCTCCTGCCCTGCCATCGGGGTCAGTTTAAGTTGCAGCGTTGGCTGGCTAGCAGCTACAGTTGCATATAGTTGTTGCGGTGCATGCCGTTCACTCACCGGTGGCGAGGTTTCAAGCCTAGGCGACTTCCGCCTGGTCTGTTCTGCTGGAGGATATGATGGGCGCTTGTCTGCCCTATGGTCCGGTTGGCCAACATATGGTTCATGCTGCAGGCGTGGGTCATAAGCTGCAGGTTCTGCACTCATATCATAGGCACTTGGATTGTGCCGTTGCTGCGCTGCTTTGGTCATTATGGTTCTGATGGCAGAGTATATTGGCAGACCCAACGGTTGGTCTGCAAACTGTCTGTTGGGATAAGATATGTTTGGGAAGGATAAGATATGTTTGGGATAAGATATGTTAGCACAGTCTTTGAAGTGCTCACGTACTTTCTTATTGTATCTCTGCCGCCACGCCTCAAGCGCAGGGGCCATATGGTAAACATACTCAAGGACCCATTCCGGTTTGGATCCAGTCTTGTGCGCCATTCGGAATATCTTGCAATATGTTAGCACAGGAATCTGATGAACATAAGCTGCTGGAAACAGTATGAGGGCTGAGCTGGCTGGCTTTGGTGTAGCCCGTGTAAGCACAGTGTCAATATATTGTATTTGCAGCAAGAGTCGATGCTGCGGGTCCTCTGCTCCAGCAGACATGTGCGTGATATGGTTATGTTCTATGATATTGTTAGACCATCTGCCGACAAAGTCAGCCAGAATGTCCATCAGGCCGGCATTCCAGCCTTGGTTATAGTGTATGTTCATTGCCATGTCTTGATATGGTACCAGGTCTGCATCCATGAAGGGAAGAATCAGACCGCCTGCTTGGCGCAGGTTACTTATAGTATTCCTTGACTCACTGGATTGAAAACCCAGTATCATATTTTGGATATAGTCACCATCTTCGCGCAGCATATCGTAATAGGTCATGAATATCTTTTATGATTAGCATCAGAGTCATAGCTCTCATGGCTTTGCTATGAGATATGTTGGAAAGATGTTCATATGTTCAGGCGAGGCTGTGCCTCACTTAGAATTGGATTATTATGGTGATCATGGAGAGGTTGTGATGTTATCTCTTCCTCTCCTTTTGGCAACATGTGTTCGCCAGAGTGACCCTCAGTTTGGCCTAGATTATCATGTATATTGTATCATTCGTATTGTGAGGTGGCATATCATTTACAATGTCAACAACATTTTCCAGTTATGGTTTGTCCTCACATTCATTGAGGAGATATCGTTGTCGATCCCATTGGGCGACTGATTATCGTTTCGTTCTGCAAGTTATGGTTTGTCCTCATTCATTGAGGAGATATCGTTGTCGACCCCATTGGGCGACTGATTATCGTTTCGTCCGCAGCTGCCATTGAGGCGGCGATATTGTTCGAAATATAGTCATTACAGTCAGGATTCAACCTGCTGGATATGGTTTGATTTCAGGCCTCTTCGGGCTCAATATGGTTTGGATATCGCCACAGGCCTCTTCGGGCTCAATATGGTTTGAATATCGTAAGCGACGCAACATTGATGTATGGTTCCGACAATGATATGCTGACGTTCGATGGTTGTTATGTTATTCATATTTTTTGGCAAAGAAGATAAGGTAAGGTTGGAGTGGAAGTGGCTTACCTAATAGGCCGCTTACCTCAATTCGATTCATACAAAAAAAGAATAATGACGCTCCGAGTTCTACAGGCAGCGTCGCGCGTCCCGGTAATGTCCAAACTCCGGGCTGAAAGTAGCGCCGAGGTGGCGCGTAATATAGTATGCTTCCGCCTTATGAAAGAGCGGAGTTATGTTTCACTCGACTCGGTGGCCGAGTAGGTTCGACTGTATCGTGCTGCCTGTTGGCAGGGTGGCTTCTGGAAAAGCCCATTATGATTTTTCGGCGGGGTATTTGCCGACACCCGCAGTTGCTCCACGACAAGCGTGAGTATCATGTGTGAAGCGCTCCAAGTGAGAAGGTAGCGCAGAGGGTAAAGATATATTGTATGCATCCGCCTCAAGACAAGGCGGAGTTATGATAAGCTGGACTCAGTGGTCGAGCGGGTTCTGGTGTATAGTGCTGCCTGTTGGCCTGTTATAGTATTTTTTTTCCCACGACGCTCCGCATTTCTCAGGTAGCGTCGCGGCCCGGTAATCTCCAAGCTCCGGGCGAGAAAATAGAGTTGATGGTAGCGCCGACATCGTGTGGCGGGTATATGATAAGCTTCCGCTGACAGCAAGCGCGGAGTTATGGTTGTGGATTCAGTCGTCGATAAGTTTTGACTGTCCAATGCTGTCTCTTGGCAGGATCGTTATGATTCAGTGGCTTTCGGAAAAGCCCGTTACAGTCTTCCGGCGGGGTAATTGCCGGCGCCCGCGGTGGCTACGCTACAGGCGCATATGGTATGGTTGATGAAAGCTCGCGAGGGAGCGATCGAGTAGGTAGAAGCACCAAATGTGAGGGAATGCGCTTATGGTGGCAAGAGTCTGTGCTACTCCGAGGTTGTGAGGGTGAGTATTGTGTTATTACAGTCCGGCAGGGCGCCGCGCTGATATATCAACGGGCGCAGTGCGGACGACAGGGCGCAGGCGCAGCCACTACAAGTGGTGCGCGCGCTACGCGCCTTAATGTGTGCTATGGTTGATTAGGGTTAGTGAGGGTATAGGATATATCCTCACACTACCACGGCATGATGTTGTATTTTACGGGCGTTACAACGGATACTGGTACGAGTTTGTGCATGTAACGCGCACGAGTACTCGTATATCGGCCTGCTGCTGTATATTATATAGATTATAAATGTCTGCCGGTCTTGACAGACGAGCGGGACGTATATTGTGTATTGCCGAACAATGACAAGCCTGAAGTTTTAGCTTCTCCTGTGACTCTCCACGGTGACGCCCTTGGCAGAGGGCGTGCTGCTAGAGGTCGGCCTGGCCTGACGACCAGTGCCGACGATAACAATAATACTTGTAGCAGTGGGTGGTGACAACTCGCGACAATTATTGTATTCAGAAACACATTGCAGCGTCTCGTCTGCACCACCGCTGCATACCACCACCTTTGTCTATCTCTGAGTCTCGACTGCAGGAGACTGTCGCAGTCGAGGAGGTAGTGGCCCAGCTCTAGGTGGAGGCGGAGGATGCCATAAGAGTGTGGGAGTGCAACTCTCCGCCCTCCACGGCCCCGAACCAGGCGGTGGTAACGGAGCTGAGCGCCCGGCTGCACGCTTTGCTGCACTTGGTGCGGACGGTTCTGGCGCTGAGGGCGCGTGGGCAGCGGGCGGCGATAGGCAGCATCCCGGAGGTGCAGCCCGGGAGCAGCAGGGGGCAGGAGCAGAGCAGGGAGCAAGAGAGGGGCAGGGGCAGCAGGATGCTCACCAGGAGACCTTGCGGACATGGAGGAGGAGGAGGGAGAGGAGCAGCGGGAGAGGAGCGGCACTGGCCCTCCCCGGCCGAGATTCACGCTGACAAGGCCATGGCTGTAAATGAAGCCAGGGCGGCCACGGGAGCGAGATAGGGAGACATGGCAGGAGCCAGGGCTGAAGCCGCTGCTGGCGGAAGGGATGACAGATGCAAGAGCTGGCTGCTTTTATTATGAATAGTAGCACATAATTTTGTGTCGCTGCTCTGCTAGATACTGCTGTGCAGCGGGATGCATGGACGGGGGGGAGGGATACTCCCGTGCTAGGCGAGATGGGGGGGGGGGGGGCGGGGGGGGGGGGGGGGGGGGGGGGGGGGGGGGCGGTGCAGCCCTGTAAAGGCCAGGTTACCATTGATACTAGAATGACTGCAAATGACGGATGAAAGCTACGATGTCATTCCTGCCGCATAATCTCTCAGACAATGCGTGTGCCTGTGTTGCGGTCGACAGCTGCCCTGGTGCGCCGCACCTGTTTGCCTGGTGGCTGCTGCTGAACCGTTGACTGAGGCTGAGTTGCTGCTCTCTCCGCGCGCATGGCCGTCCTCCTTCGATGCGCGAGCCGTTCTGCTCCAATATTGTCGCGCACCCATACGGTCGGTTTAGCCCCGCTGCCTGTGCATATTGTTCAGACAGGCAAAACGGCTCTCCACTGCACGGTCAATCAGTCTCACGGGCACGGTGAGAGTGGGTGGTGTGATGCCCAATCGCGGCCCGCGGCCAGGGTTCTGCGGCGGGGGTGTCGAATGGAGCCTATAAACCGACGTGGCGCCGCCAGGGACACATCCGTTTGGCGCCTGTAGCGTGCAGGCACGCGTCAAGCCAGGCGCGGCCGTACGCGTCGCTACAAGGTCTCTAGTACAGTATAATAAGTATGACTTGGGATTCAGCATCCTGTTTTGCGGATATACGGTGACCCCCTCCCCCCCCCCCCTTCTCCGAGGGAAGAGTAGGCAGCTAAACGACAAATAACTTGTGATGGCATATTAAGTATCGACGCATGTTTACAATAATGAAGGACCCCGCATCAACTGTCTTCAATGGCTACCATCGCTCTGTGCTCTTGCTCACACGCACGGTGCACAGCCCATCGCACGTCTGTGAGGGCCTCCGGAGACGCCGCCCAGTCCTGGGAGTCAGACGCCTTGCCACTCTGGGCGGCCTCCTGTGGGCGGCGCCGGAGCGCCGCCGCCGCCGTAGTTCAGGTCCCGCTCGTACTGTGCGCGGCGCTGCTGTGACGCAGGACTGCGGCCGGCCGGCCGAGGCGCCGCGGTCGAGGTACGCCGACGGCGGGCGCGGCTCGCGCTCCGAGCGCGGCGGGCTGGAGCCGGCGGGCGTCTGCTGCGCTGACGGCGGCTCCTCGCTGGGCGACAGCGAGCCGTGCCCGAGGACGTCCAGCACAGCCAGCACCTGCCGGCACACGGGCAAGGCCGATGTCAGGTTGGGCGAGCGCGCCGGTGCAATCACAGGGTCGTCTTCAGAAGAGACACCTAATAAACCATCCACAAGCAATACGATGGTGGTGGGGGGTAGCAGCAGTTTGTGTCAGCAGACCGTTTGTGCTGGCACAGCATCTGCCTACCGTAGCATTAAATACATTGCATATAATAATGAATGTTTTGCACCTTAGCGTCGAAATATTCGTGATTTGTTCTGCATTATTCATCGGTTTTAATAGTTTTTGCTCCACATTGGGGGGGGGGGGGGGGGGGGGGGGGGGGGTTCACAAGCGTTATTTATCAGTAGACCATTTGTGTTAGTCCGGCATCCACCTAGTTGCTTGAAATCAAAACAAGACAGAGTGTACTTGGCCTTCAGGGGGGTGCACGCTATGGGCTACGGCTGGACCCTCTGAGGTTCATGCAGCCGGGGACGCAAGACGGCTGGCATTTTAGTCGGAAGACTTGCAGGAACCAAGTTGTGACACATTTCAAGTTTCAATCAGAGTGTGACCGATTTGGTTACGTAAAGTACAGCACACAGTGATCTTCGCAACACTGGACCATCTGAGAGATTGCAACAAGTGCATGCGGAGGGGGTTTTGGGTGATGGCGGTTGCGGCGCCTGGGCTAATACATACTAATACTACTACTACTACTACTACTACTACTACTAGTATACTAATATTAACAATAGTATTATTAATATTATTAGTATTGGAATTAGTAGTAGTATTGGTATTATTTTCACATTCGTATTAGTATTCATATTTGTATTAGCATTACTACTAGATGGTCTTCGGAACACTGGACCATCTGAGAGATTGCATGCGGAGGGGGTTTTGGGTGATGGCGGTTGCGGCGCCTGGGCGCAAAGGAGGCGCCCCACCTCGCCAAAGTCGCCCGTGCCAAACTCAAAGCCGCGCTGCTCGCCGTCGCGCGCGGGAGGAGGCGCGGGGTCGGCGGCGTCGTGATCCGCCTCCTGGTGCAGCGGCGGGTGGGGGTGGTGCGCCGCCTCGGTGCGGATGCGCTCCACGCGCTCTCGCGCCCCGCGCAGGCGCCGCTCCAGCATGCTGGTGCCGTCCTTGTCCTTGTCCTTGTCCTTGGCGCCGCCGGGGGCGGCCTCCGGGGAGGCAGAGCCGGCGGCGTCGTTGGGCCGCCCGCGGCTGGAGGGGCCGCGGCTGAGCTGGCGGGAGGGCGAGCCCGAGGGCGGCGGCGCCGCCTTGGCCCCCGCGGGGCCAGGGCCATCGCGCACGGTGAGCGCCTCCTGCGCCGCCGTGGCAAAGCACAGCGCTCAGGGGGAGAGGGGGGCTGCGGACCCGCCTATAGGTAGAGTGCTGTCCCATACCGGTGGCCTTCGGGAGTGGCCCCAGACTGCCCGGGGTGCCCTTGTTTCAACAGAGGCAAGGGGCCATCGGCAAGGGAAGAAACGGAAGCAGAGGCCATGGATGGCCGTGCTATGCCGTGCAGGAATGGCGAGGCGCCATCCCTTGTGGTGCCATCTATGCCCACGGCACAATTAACTCGCGCATACTATCTCCGCGCGGGGTCAGAAACTACGGCAAAACTGCTGCCGACGCTCCTACAGGTCGCGTGCAGACCCCATATGTGAGGCTTGTGCTAAGTTCCCTTGCAGGCGAGCCGGCAGCCGTAGGGGACGAAGTATGTATGTCCTCTGTACATATATACTTCGTATATATGTATGTATGCTAGTCGCCTGGCACTGTCGCCTTCAGTAGCTCCCCCTGCAGCGCCCAACAAGTACGCAGTTCCCCAGGCTCATTGCGCATCATTGGGTGCCTTGTCGCTAGACTTACTCCCCCCCCCCCCCCCCCCACCTCGGTCCCTCGTCACCGTTCCCCAGCGGTGGCTTTCCTCCACTCCTCCAGGCCAACTGAGCCAAAAAAAGCCGCACATCCGGGATGCCACGGGGCTGGAGTTCCCCCAGGTGCCAGCAGGTGCATATAGACAACGAGGGCGGAGCGCCTGCGGCTGCTCGAGGGGTTCCTCACAAGCCTGGAATGCCACCCACCCCGGCAGCGGCGGGGCATCTTTGCCGCAGACGGGCTTCAACCGGAAAAGACATCAGGTTGGCTGCTGGAGATTGATAGTGGGCGTGCTCTTTCTATCCCCCACCCCACGAGTCGCGACTACACCTGCAACGGGTTATCCTGACGTCGCCCATTCGGCAGGTCGGGGGTTGATGGCCGGGAAACGACGACCGCCGGACACTGCCAGAAATATGGCGACAAACCCCGACTCATCGGCGAGCGAGCTGGAGCACGAAGCAGCTCAAAACACCTCGAAATGACTCTGGGTTTTAGGTTGATAGGTTCTAGGGTATAAGATTTAGGGTTTGGAGACCCCTGGAAGTCCAGCCAGTCGCCAGCCGATAACCACACCTGGTGAGTGGCCGCTGACTAACTGTTTTCACCCCGCTCCCTAATCAAAGTCGACGGCGGGGAAACTCACGACCTCGCTGTGAAGCACACTTACGCCTTATCTCCCCATCAGCACCCTTACGGAGAGATGAGGGTCCGGGGGGGGGGGGGGGGGGGGGGGGGGGGGCACCTGAAACGCCAGCAGCAGGCAGCCCTCCAGGCGCAGCACCTCGCGCGCCACCAGCCGCCCGCGCTCCCCCGCACGCTCCGCCTCCCGGCCGCCGTCCCGCTCGCCGCCAGCCTCCGCATCGCCGGCCTCCAGCCCCGCGGCCCACTCGCCCTCGGCGCGCTTGGCCCAGTCGCGGCCCGCCGGCTCCACGCCGCGCGCCGTCAGCTTCATCGCCAGCCAGCCGCCGTCCGCCTCCCTGTCGCGGTCCAGCCCTCCGGGAAGCAGCACACCGCGCCCGTCCGCCGCGCAGCGCCCCGGGTCCAGCGCGGGCGCGGGCGCGGCCGACGCGCTCGAGACGCGCCGGCTGAGCGTGCGGCCCGGCGGAGCGGCGCCCCGCGCCGGACCGGGCGGCGCATCCACCAGCTCAAAGTATCTGCCAGGGAACACAGCGGCGCGTCGTCAGCGGCGGCGGCGACCACGGCGGTGCGGGCAGTGCTGCGGGAGCCGGCCACGCCATTTCTACAACCCTCTACGCGCCGCTGCCATCAGGATACAGCATATGGTTACAAAGAGAGAGGGTCAATTAAGACGTTGAAGGACTGCTCTACTGAGGTAGGTAAACCGCACGGGCTGGAGACCTCACCAACGCGGTCCGGCAGTGAGATGGTGCGAAGGCCCCTGCAGGCATGTCGCTACTTGAAACGAATGACGGTAACTGTCCATATATGTCAATACACCTTTCCACACAGCGCTGTAGTGGTAGACCGCTGGGCGTCCGTGATGCTACGCTTTGATGTCCAACAGTTGAATGATCGTGACGTCACTCGCTGTCCCCCCCCCCCCCCCCCCCTCTCTCTCGTGCCCCGATTCTTGCGTTACAATCCTTGCCCACGTTCAATAGTATGGCGCCCTCCAGCCACCTGCGTCTCGCGAACTCTCTCTCTCTCTCTCTCTCTCTCTCTCTCTCTCTCTACTTAAGAAGGGGCCGTAAGCAAAGGATAGGAGTGGAGGGAGAGGAGAGGAAAAGACGGGAGGGGAGGGGAGAGGAGGAGAGGAGCGGGGAAGAGGAAAGGGCCCCGGGGGAGGAGTGGAGGAGGAGGAGAAGGGAGGGGGGGGGGGGGGTGTGAAGAAGCAACGCGCTGCCGCTGCTTTTACGGCGATGCCAGGGAGCAAAGCCTCAGTGGCATCAGCGGGCGGCAGCAGGGTCGGTCAGCCCCGAGCGCCTCGTGCGCTCACCTGCGGCGCAGCCCACGCAGCGCCTTCATCGTCTCCGTCGCCGCCTCCTTGCTCGCGGCGGCGCCGCCCTCCTCCGCGGCCCGCAGCCGCGCGGTCAGGCTGTCCACCTGCCCCTCCAGCTTGGCCGCCGCCAGCGCCTTGTCCGACGTCACGCTCAGCTGCTCCTGCAGCCGGCGCGTCATCGTCGCCAACTCCTCTGCTGTCGCGGCGTGCGATGTCCGCTCCGCCTCCATCGCCTGGGGACCACCGCACCAACAGATGCGTCGTACATTGAGCCGGGGAGTGAGTGAGTGAGTGTGCGTTTGTGTGTGTGTGTGTGACTACGCATCAATACATAAACACATTTAGGGGGGGGGGGGGGGGGGGGGCTAGGGCCCCCACACACGGAATGCTCGCCGGGAATAACGCAGCTCCTGGAAATGCTCCGAAACCAATACTGAAACCGTCGCCGCAACGCCGGTATGCTGCCGCAATACAGTGGCTATTCCAGCTCGAATCATGGTTGCATAGTGGACCATATACAGCCAGCACATGGTATAATTTGCAGCTCAAAACGTGGCGATTTTGTTTTTGCTATCCGAGTGTTTATTCGCTGTCGCTCCGTAGCGTACACCGCAGTGTTCACCGCACAACAATGGCAGTGCATGCATACCACCGACCCAAAAGTACGCAGAGTATGTTCTTGCGCTGGAGATTGCTAGAGTATGCTAGAATTGCTAGAGATTGCTAGAATATGTGTGTGTGTGTGTGTGTGTGTGTGTGTGTGTGTGTGTGTGTTCTGAGGGGGGGGGGGGGGGGGGGGGGATAGGGTTCTGGTTCCCCACCGTACTCTGTTGTAGCCGGGCATGGCTCGAGACTGCCCTAGAAGTTTAGAGGATGTGGTATTGGACGATTGCATGGTGTTAAACCCCTGAAACCAAAACCCTAAAGTAACCCTACCCCTGAAACACTGAACCACTTGCAACGTACTAATGCGAACACGCCGGTGTTGGTGCGGGGTGGTATCGGCATCCCAAACATGGAGAGAAGGGCGGGCGGAATGTGAGCACTTCGTTCCTGCGGCCGTTAGACAACTGCACGAACCCATACGAGTAAACTCCGCATACTCTGGATGGATGCAGTAAGTAACTCATGACCAAGGCTCACATTGCCACTCGAAGCTCACGGTGAAGCTGCTTCCTGGCTAGCAGTGGTGTTACTCTAGGTGCGGAAGGTGGAAAAGGGGGGGGGGGGGGGGGGGGGGGTTCCCCAGCTGCCCCTTGCAGGTGTGTGTTAAACGTTAAGTATCCCCGGACAGGTGCTGGAACCCCTAATGTCCTGACCGTGACATTGGCACGTGCAATGCGCCGGAGACGCCGTCCACGTGCCGCCGCAGGTTGGACCCAGCCGACTTGACCATCGCCTCATTCGAACCCCAAAGCGCTAATGCGCAGCGGTAGTCGTGGGCCAGCGAATTAGGTGCTCAGCCCGAGGGTCGAGCCAGGGTCGGGTGTGTTGTCAGCAGCGCACCTTGTTCGCCTCCTCCAGCTGCGTCCCCGCGGCCGCCAGCTCCGCCACCCGCTCCGCCAGCTCCGCCCGCAGCGCCGCCGCGCCCGCGCCCGCCGCCGCTAGCTCCGCCTCCAGCGCCGCCCTGGCGTCCGCCGTGGCGCGGTGCGTGGCTCGCTCCGCTGCCAGCGCCTCCGCCGCCGCCCCGCCCTCGCGCCGCGCCGCCTCGAGCTCCGCCAGCGCCGCAGTGTGCGCCGCGCCGGCCGCCGCGTGCTGGGCGCGCAGCGCCTCGAGCTCCGCCAGCACCTCGCGCGGGTCCTTCCCGCCGGGCCGCCGGAACGCCTGGCGGCAAGCATGCACCGCCGCGGCGGTCAACCTCGCATGGCCTCACTTGCTGGGTCCAATGGCACTTTTCCGAAATCACCAAAAAGTGACTAGAGCCAGACCATCAGTAAACGATTGCTGTGCTTTCCTCGGCATCAAAGGCTTCTCTCTCCTGAACGATCGTAACGTCACCCTGTGCATCCCCCTCCCCTCTCTCTCTCTCTCTCTCTCTCTCTCTCTCGCCCCAATGCTTGCCTTGCAACCCTCACCCACGTTCAAGAGTACGACGCCCTCCAGCCGTACTCTCTCTCCCTCTCTCTCGTTGAGAGTGGGCTGTAAGCGGATGAGAGGAGATGAGTGGAAAGGAATAGAGGGGGGCGAGAGGGAACGAGGGGAGGGGAGGGAACAAGAGTAGAGGAAGGGAGAAAGGGAGGGGCAGAGGATGGGAGGGGAGAGTGGGGAGAGAAGAGGAGGGGAGAGTGGGGAGAGAAGGAGAGGAGGGCAGGAGGGCACGGGGGACAGGAAAGAGGAGGAGAGTGGAACCAGGGGGGCGGGGGGGGGGGGGGGGGGGGGGGGGGGGCACCAGCAACTCCTGCTCCACCTGCCGCCGCAGCGCCTCCGCCTCGCGCTCCACCTCCTGCCGCAGGCGCGCCACCTCCGCGCGCGCCGCGCCCAGCTCCGACGCAAACACCTCCTTGCTGCCTGCCTGCGCAGCGGCCGCCTCCTCCAGGGCCGCGGATGCCTCCTGCGGGGCGCCGCCGTGTCGTCGGTGCCAGGGTTCAGGGATGTTCACTGGAGGGATAGGCATGGCGCATTTGCGATTGCCGCAACGCCGGGCTTGCGTGTAGGATTGCTGCATTGGTACTATCTCAATCTCGCCACGTCACCTTGAGGGAGTGCGGGTGGGAGTAGTTATATTCTGACACATTCAAAGGCGGAATAGTGCAGATACATGCAACACATGCGGTACATGGTATCGTCCCCACAATAGGAATGTAGTGACAAACGCAGAACAATATCCCATGTGTCGCCTTATTCTCGCAGCCTCACTAGCCCTTGAGGTATCCAACGCTTCAACCCCCGCTGGCTGTTGTGGTCCCGAGCGCCCCACCTTCATCGCCTCGCCCATCGCCACCTGCACGTCGGACCACTCCACCATGCAGAATCTCTGCAGGTCCCTCTGCGCCTCCGTGATGGCCGCCACGCCCGCCGCAAGGCGGCCCTGCTCGCCCGCCAGCATGTCGGCACGCAGGGCCGCCAGCGCGGCGCGCTGCGCCTCGGCGCCCGCGGCCGCCGCCGCCCCGGCGCGCTCCTGCTCCACCACCACGTTAGTCTGCTCCCGCTGCAACTCTGCCTGCAAGCTTTCCACCTCCGCTTGCAGCCTGTCGCCCCACAAAATGACGGGGCTGGCTTAATGAGATGCCAATGGGTAAGCCGGTCCGAGGCTTACTCGTTGTAAATCACTTTGACATTGTGATTAGATGCCGTTGGGTTGCGATGGCGATGGGTTACAAGCGACACAAGAATGCCACCATCGTAAGCATACTTGTACTGAAAATAAAACAGCCAACCAAAGTGTCAAGTGCCCAGACAACGAAGACGACCAAACCAAGGGACCACATGGTCCGGATCATCCAGCCAGGAGGGCATGAATATCACCGCGCTAGCACCCGGAGGTCACGGCGGTGCGGTAGTGATAGCAAAACTGCGGTGTCGTGGTAAGAGGGTGGAGGAAGGACGGCAGAGTTCCCGCGGGTCCCCCACAGCGCAGAGAGTGTGGCCGGCAGCCTGACAGGTATGTGTGACCAGCAGGAGCTCGATGGCAACCTGCCCTCAGCTGTGGAAAGCACCGAGTTGATTGTTCAGCTTCAACGGGAGGGGAAGGGGGAGGGACCTGCGGCACTCCTCCTCCGCCTTGTCGGCCCGCTTGCCGTGCTTGGTCGCCTCCTTGCCCGCCGCGCGCTCCACCTTCAGCGCCTCCTCCATGCGCGCCCCGAGGTCCGAGTTGGCGTTCTGCGTGGCCTCCTTCTCCCTGCAGATGATGCGGCGCCACAGGGGGTCAGGCGCCTCTCCAGGCAGTGACACACGCAACGCCGCCAGCCGGTGCCGCCCGGGCTGTCTGCCACCAACAGAGGGCGCGGATCAGCTGCCCCGTGGAATGCTTGACCGGATCAGCAACGCCACGAGGCGCCGTTCTGGGAGGCAGGATGGTCGGGGCAAGGTACACATGCCGAGAAGGCATGTTCGAGAGAGATATAGAGACTGAGACTAGGGATGCCGGCGTGGTACAGAGACACTGCATATATAAGAACCTGCCCCATATGTCAGAAGGTCAGGCGTAGGCAAGGCTATAGCGGAATTATAGCGAATGTTCCTATAGGCTGCCTGCACACCCTATCTCGTGCTTCGATGACGGTTTGCTGCAGGTCCGTCAGTGCGAGCAGGATTGGGGGGGAGAGAGGCAACAGGTTATGATGCATCGCATCCTCCTTTCGTGGGCAGATGACAAAGCGGTGTGTGATCTTGTAACGTGAGGGGCGAGGTCGCCCGGGCAGCGGGGGGGGGGGGGGGGGGCGGGGGGGAGCTCACTTGCGCCACCGCTCCAGCCGCTCCTGCAGCGACTTGCGCTCCGCCCGCAGGCGCTCCACATCCGCGCGCGCCTGCTGCGCCTCTGCGGTCGCCGCCGCCGCGGCCTCGCGCGCCTCACGCCCCGCGCGCACGGCGTCCGAGATCCGCTCCTCCGCGCGCGCCTCGGCGCCCGCGACCGCCTTGGCCTGTCGCGCCTTCCACTTGGCCACCAGCTCCTCCGAGGCCGCCTCCACCTGCAGCTGCGCCGCGCCCACCGCAAACGCCGCCACCGCCTGCACGCAGGGGAGAGGCAACCGGGGCGACCCAGCCAACCAGTCAGCCCCACTTGCCGGAAGCAACTAACTACCGCCCGATCCTCCTCGCCCAAACCCCTAGTAGACTTTGCGCGATGTGTCTGCTCCCGTATGTGGCGCGCGCACCCCACCTGCACATCTGAGCGCTGCGCCTTGCCGCTCGGCTTGGCGGCGGTGCGTCCTCTTGGCGTGTGCCCCTTGCCTGGCTGTGCCGCCTCCTGGAACGCCGCCTCGATGGCGTCGCTGATCTCGTTCAGCAGCGCGCGGCGCAGCTCGGCCTCACCCTCCACCGGCGGCGCGTCGCTGGCGGCGGCCGACTTGGGCGGCTTGGCTGTCGGCGCTGCACCGCGAGGGGTTTTAGGGAGCAAAGGGCAGGTCAAGGGAGGGCAGGGAGGGGTGCCTCCCTGCCGGTGGCTCCCACGTGGCACCCGCGCCCTGGCAGCCAAGTACATGTCCCACCACAGCCACACCACAGCATCCAAGCCAACGCATTATGCCTTATATTCCGCATTATCGGCAAAGAGTGTGCAGATGCAGCCTGGGAAATAGGCCTAAAAGCCACCCAGATAAACACGACGGAAAGAGGGGTTATGGGAGGGATTATAGTATAGTACACTGCAGGGCGGATAGTGCATCTGCTCCAAAAGTAACAGCTGCACTAGTGCGGCTGCTTCACCTCCTCTTCTGGCATTGTATGTGTGTGTGTGTGGCGGAGGGATGAGAAGGGGGGCACACAGGGGCGGGCAGGCATACCTCCCGCCGTGGTGTGGCGGCGCTGCCGCTCCTGCGTGTCACTGGGCCGCCGGGCGGTTGCGCGTCCTGGGGCGGCGGCCGCCACGTACGGGTTGCCGCTGGTGCCGCTAGATGGGCGGCGCGGGTGCTGCGCGCCGCCTGGCTGGCTGGCGGAGGGGGGGTGCCTGCTGCCGCCCTCCGAGCGCGCGGACAGTGCGGGGCGCGACTGGGGGGACCGCTCCGCGCCACCGCCGCCGCCCGCCATGGAGTGGGTCTTGTGCATCAGCGCGCGGCGCTCGTCCTGGATGAGCCGCAACTCGTCCTGCAGTGACTGGGGTGGGAGAGGGGGTGTACGGGTGAGGCAAGCTCGACCACCAGCATCTCGCTCAAAATGAGGTCGTGCCTGCGCCTGTGCCGGCTCTCTCACCTGCATGTTGAGCCCCGCAGCGCCCGCCTGCGCAAGCCCGGCCACGCCGGACGCCGGGCGGAATGCGCCGCCGCCGCCGGCCTTGGCGCCCTGACCGCCTAATTCCGCGAGGAAGTTCGCCTTGAAGGCAGCGCTGCCGATTCCGCCGCCGCCGGGCGCCTCCACTGCCCCCGCCAGCGGCTCGCCGTATTGCATGTGGAACTCCGTGGATAGGGAGGCTGGCTCCGGCGGTGGGCTGTTGGAGCCGGGGCTACCACCACACTGTGCGGTGGTCTGCCTTTGGGGGTGTTGGGGGGGGGATGGGGCGGCGTGGGTCAGCCAGGGCGTCAGAGAGCCAGGGCACACTTGGCATGGGGGAGGAGGAGGCATGAGGGTGGGGGTGAGATATGGGACAGGGCTGAGGTAGCGAGGGATATGGTGGTGGTGGTTTGTGGGGGGGGGGGGGGGGGGAGCGGAGGGCGCGGCGCACCCGTTGTCGGTCCTGATGCCGTGCTTGGCCAGCAGGCTGGCGATACCGGTGGACGCCGGCTGCGGCGCTCTCTGCAGATGGATGATATCAAAGGGGCCGGAGAGGGGGGGGGGGGGGGGGGGGGGGGCAATGCAAGGGCTCCTGCTTAGCCCACTATCGGAGCCCAAGATTGCACCCACATCACCCGCTCTCCCTGTCTCATCCCCCTCCTTGAAGACACGGTAGGCACTGCGCTACCCTTTTCCAAAGCAGGAGTAGCAGGGGAGAGCAGGCGGGTGTCCCTGCACTGCACTGCACTGCGCTGCCCCTCGCCCCCCCGCCCCCCCCCCCCCCCCCCCCCCCCCCCCCCCGGCTCGCGAAAACCCCCACCCCCTACAACAAAATCGGCAGGAGAATACGAGGGTAGGAGGGCAGGAGGGCAGGCCAGGTACCCACTGCACTACCCCAACCCCCTTGTCCCATCCCCCTTCCTGCAAGTCGCGCCGTCCCACCCACAGGGACACGAACGGCCGAGACGCGCCCCCCCCCCCCCCCCCCCCCCCGCCCCCCCCCCGTGCGGGCGCTCGCGCCCCCTGGAGCGGGGTCACTGGACCACAAAAGCCACCATAGCAGCCTCCCCAGCGCCCGCACCTGAGTCATTGGGGCCGCCGCCGGGTCGCACCGGTAGCGCCCCTCGCGCTGTCCCGGTTGATCGCTTCTGGGAGGAGGAGAGCGTCGCGGTGCCGGATGCCGCACACCGTAGCTGGTCGGGCGTGAGAGGGATTGCGCCGCCCTGGAAAGCAAAAATAGTTGGAGGGCAGGGTACAAATTCAGTGCTGAGAGCGCCAGGTCAGGCGGCAGGACGCAGGCGGGTTGATGGCGTGTTCGGAGGTTGGGGTAGCGACTATCGGGCCGGTGGGCTCCGCGTCACGGCCGGGCCGGGCCGCGCCTCGACTTACAGTCCAGTTATTTCGGTATCGTCGGGTAGGGCTGGCGACAACTTCCCGGGGACGAAGGCTGAACCGGAGGGGTAGGCCAGAAGCTGAGGTAGGCCAGAACGGACGGACGGACGGACAGGGACGGACGCGGCGGTCTGGGGCCGCCGAGGTGGGCGAGGTGCTCGCAGACGACGATGTTGAGACGGCGGATTTCCAGCAGCAACTGTCATGGGTGTCGGACGGGCGGATGGAGCGGGGCGCGGCTCAGCGGCGGACGCGGCTGCGCGCGCGCGATGATGCGGGTGAGTGGGACTTAGCGACTACAGGTACTGTTTTGGGGGCTTTTGCCGATGTCCCGGGGCGAACTTTACTTTACTTTACTTTTATACTGTTTATATTATCAAGAAGTCACGTGTTTCATTACGGATATAGCACGCATATACTTAGTCTACTCAATGTAGTAACACTGTGCGGCCTCAATTTATCTTAAAAGCAGCAGTACACACCTAGCGCCTGTACTCGAACCGGTATCCCTATTCACGTGCAATAGTCCATATTAATTAGAAAATCAACACAGCAAGGCGCCTAAAAGCGGCCCGCATCCCACATGAGGCGGAATGGATGAGTGATGCGCACACGGTTCAGAGTCCGGGCCACGCGTGCACGTGTGTGTGTGGGTGATCCTCGGACGTGCTGTGCAGCTTCAGCAACGGGATGGCAGACGAATCTGCGTCGTCTGATGATGAGGCAGCGAGCGCGCTCTCGAGCTGCCACCAAGCTCAGGACCCCGAGGAAATCTCTTGCGAGCAAGGCCTCCTGGTGGGCCCAAGTGATGCACCGAGTGCCCCGCGATGAGAGGGCACCCCGATCCGCAGCCAAGCATGCGATACCACGCACTGTGCGGCGCACCCCCTTGCTCACCTCACCCACGCACTGTGCCGAAGACCATGCCCGTGTACTCCGACATATCCAGGATGTCTCGAAGAGGACCCTTCTGTCCGGGCTCCGTGTTGTGCCACGCCGCATCCCGCGCAGCCAACCCCCGTTGTATGTCGCCCAACAGGGAGCGCTCAAACCGATCCACAGCCGTGGCCCGGGGCACTGCAGTGTACTTGAACCCGTACCGCATAGTCTTGAACTCCAGCAGCGTGGACTTCAAGCTCCGGGGATCATAACTCCCGGTCACGACGTTGAACGCCGGAAGGGAGAGCTCTGCGTCCGGCACTGGATCCTTGAGTTCGTCCCTGGGCACAATGTTGCCGAGAGGCACTGCCTGCTGGAGCAAGTCATCCACCTCCCGCCGTACAGCGATACCTAGGTCGTGAACACAGTGATCGCGGAAGGCATCTGCGATAGCGTCGTGCTGTACACGCCAGTGAGCGTCTCCAGGCGCCGGGAGGTTCATGAGCTCGTCGCCGTATAGGTCAAGAGTGACGGGGTTGTGCTCCGTCGAGGGCAGAGTGATCTGGCTCCCAACGACCGGCGGGGCCCAGCACGGGCTGGGCAGAAGGAAGTACCCGGCAGCGACCTCCCGCAGCTCATGCGGAGTCATGGCTGTCCGCGCGGTGGGGATGGCCACTGTCCACATGCCTGACGCCGCGTCGAGCTGGTTGAACAAGATCCGTTCCCTACTTGTGGCAGGGAGAGCACGCGCAATAGTACAGTAGGTACTACGACTACACTCGTACCACCAGGTTGCGGCGGAAGCTCGCGCGGATGTACGGTTGCGACTACAGGTTTCGCTCCCCGGCGGGCGGGGGCCCGGCCTGCATGCGGCCCGCGAGTATCGAGCTGCTTGTGCCAGGTACCCGTACCGCACTGGTGTGAATTACAAAAGGACAGTACCCTATAACAAATCCACCAGACAGACCTCACAGCTCGTCAAGATAATCGTCTTGTTAGATGCCGGTCCCGGGCGTAAGCTAACAAGGTAGACAAGGTAAGCTAACAAGGCGACCGCACGTTGCTAACAAGGTGACCGCACGTTGCTAACAAGGTGATCGCACCTTAAGGTCGACCATGATCACCTTGTTACACGCCCCGCCCCGCCCGCCCGGTGTGTCGGTGTAGTCCGGTCACCTCATAGTGCGTCTCTCGCTCTATTACTTCGTCACGCTCACCCAAGTATTCATCACCCACCTGCTGAAACCCGAGCCCGAGCCCCCCTCATCGTCTATGCAGCCCACACGGAGCAAGCGCTACCTCCGGCGGACTACTCGCCCCCGCTTGTGCCGCGCCGGCGCGCTTCCCAGCGCACCTCTGCCAGCCCGGCCTCTGCAATACCCATCTCCGCCCCGCGATGCTTCAACTAGACTTCCGTTTCCAGTATCCGTAAGCCCCCCCTCCCGTCTCCCCATTCGTCTTCCAGTATCTACCAATATCGACTGTGTTCGGAAGTGGGGGGGGGGGGGGGGGGGGGTGGGGGATGGCGATCCTGTAGGCACGCGATCTCCGCAGCGCCGGCGTGGCGCCGACGACCTGCCGACCTCCCACCGCACCCCGGCATCATGGCCGCGCGGGCAAGCAGTCGCTAACTTTTGAATTGCCCATACGCATGGGCGAATGTCGGGTGGGTGATATGGGGAGTCGCGGCCTAATGCGTCAACTGATGGCCCGTCAGCGCAGCACTGCCGGCTCGGCTTGTCCACTATCTACCCGTTTCCGCACTGCGCTGCTGAAACTATACATCCTTTGCCAGTACATGGAAGCCTCCCTCCCCCCTTCTTCCCCTTCGTCTTCCAGTGTCTGGCCTGTCTACCAATATGGATTGTGTTCGCGGGTGGGGGGGGGGGGGGGGGGGGGGCTGTCGGACGGCGCGTGTGTAGGTCCGTGGTGTCCGTGGTGCCTACTACGTCCTGCCGACCTCCCCGCACCTCGGCATCAGCACGCACGCGCGGACACGCAGTTACAAACTTTTGATAGCCTATACGTATGGGCGTATGTCTGGTGGGAGATGTGGGGAGTAGCGGCCTATTGCGTCTATTGATGCCCCGTCGGCGGGGCATGCTCGGATCATGCGCAGTATTTTCCGACTTGACGCTGGGGCGGGAAAGCGTGGGTGGAGCGGCGCATACTGCGCGGTGCGCGTGGTCGCTGCTCGCAGGAGTGGAGCTACCTACCAGCCGGTGGGAGTCGGGATGTCGCACCGCGGATGGCATGGGGCTGTGTTCAATGGGCCCGGGCGGCATTTGCCGCGCGGCGGGAGGGCCGCGGCGGGTGTCAGTCGTCCGATACGCCCCACGCCGATAGGGGCAGGGGGTGGGGCCTCCTATGTCTGGTGGGCGATGTGATGAGTCGCGGCCTATTGCGTTAACTGAGGCCCGCCGGCGGGTCATCGTCGGACAGATAAGCGCACGCCATAAGACCGTCCCTGCTATCGGACGGCTTGCAGGGACTTTCAGGGAGATTGCCTTTGGAAGGGGCACGAGCTTTCACACTTGGTGATTGCAGCTGCGCGAGCGGGTCATGTCGATGTGCTTGGGTGGTTGTGACACGTAGAATATTGTGCCCCCATCGACACTAGGTACCCGATGACTACCCTCCAGCTTGTGCTGCGGAAGGGGGGCACATCCGTGTATTGACTGGATGTGGCTGATGAAGCATGTGGACATTTCGGATGCGATCCACTGTGGACTACGCGCCAGGTAGGGGGCAACCATAAGGTGGGGCATCCATCACGGCCTCAACACTTGGAATCCAGAGTTCCTGCACGGCTGCTGGAAGCAATTTGCGGTGTCTGGGGACTTGCATTTTTTGCAGTTCGCACGTGCTGCTGGAGTTCCGATGGGTCATGGCTTACTTGAGTCTGCAACAAGGCAAGGCCATGTGCTGTGGTGTCGTGGTTAATGAAAGCGGCAGGCATGCAGGTGGATATAGACACGACTGAAGAGGCGGCGCGTGGTGGGCGCAATCATGGCATGTCACGGCGGCATGACTGCTGGAATAAACCATCCCCAGCGACGGATGTGCCAACAACACAACCCATGTAACCCATATCCCATTGTGATCGACACTGTATGGGGATCCCCCTTCTTGGGTGCGGTGTGACATTGCCCTCAGGGATGCGTTGGGCTCAAATGGCCAGCACATGGGGCAACGTGGGCAATTGCCGGTGCTGCGCAATGATTCCCGGCAGCGGGTTGCACGCATTGCCTGGAAATAACCGTGTGGGCACCGATTGGTGCGGGTTGACATGAAACTCGCAGCAAGTGTTGTCTACGTTGAGCATATACTACACGGCACTGTCATGGTTTGGCCATCACAAAGGGCAACGCGTTCATGGGCCAACGAATTAGGCTACGGCAAGTAGGTGTGGCCCACGCCACCCACGCCCCCCACGCCGCAGCCGGCCGCGCCTTAACAATCCAGCCGCGATGTGCGCCCACTACAATGCGGTTGAATATTCCAGCCATGCGATGTGATATCAACGCACGGTGAGGATACTGCTGTGTGACAAGTGTACACCACTTCAAGGGACGCGGGGGCATCGATCGGTGCGGTTTCAGGTCAAACTCGATACAAGTGTTACATACATATGCTATACGGCATTGCCACGGTTTTGTCTGCAATGGCCAGCACATATGAGGCAGCGCGGGCGTGCTGGGATAGCTGTAAATATGGTTTCGGAGCATGGAGTATGAAGTAGCGGCGCGGCAGTGCTACTGTTGTGCTCGGCGTGTGTGGTGTCCATGGCCCGACTAATACGGGTTTGGGCAGTGTTTTCTAGTAAGACATGTGTGATGCATTCCATGCGCTAAGGGCGTGTCGGCGTGCATCATTTGTTGACTGTGGTGCCGTATACGCACTGCCGGTAGAGTGCCCTACATGACAGGTGTACACCACGTCAAGGAACGCAGGGGCATCGATCGGTGTGGTTTCGGCTTAAACTCGCGGCAAGTGTTGCTTGCATATACTACACGGCACGGCCGTGCTTAAATTATACTGTTTTACAAGTGCACACCACTTCAAAGGACGCGGGGGCAACGATCGGTGCGGTTTGAGCTCAAACTCGATACACGTGTTACATACATATACTACACGGCATTGCCACGGTTTTGTCTACAATGGCCAGCACATATGAGGCAGCGCGGGCGTGGGCCGGCGAATTATGCTGCGGGGAATAGCTGTGAATATGGTTTCGGAGCATGGAGTATGAAGCAGCGGCGCGGCAGTGCTACTGTTGTGTTCGGCGTGTGTGGTGTCCATGGCCCGACTAATACGGGTTTGGGCAGTGTTTTCTAGTAAGACATGTGTGATGCATTCCATGCGCTAAGGGCGTGTCGGCGTGCATCATTTGTTGACTGTGGTGCCGTATACGCACTGCCGGTAGAGTGCCCTACATGACAGGTGTACACCACGTCAAGGAACGCAGGGGCATCGATCGGTGTGGTTTCGGCTTAAATTCGCGGCAAGTGTTGCTTACATATACTACACGGCACGGCCGTGCTTAAATTATACTGTTTTACAAGTGCACACCACTTCAAGGGATGCGGGGGCAACGATCGGTGCGGTTTGAGCTCAAACTCGATACACGTGTTACATACATATACTAACTACACGGCATTGCCACGGTTTTGTCTACAATGGCCAGCACATATGAGGCAGCGCGGGCGTGGGCCGGCGAATTATGCTGCGGGGGATAGCTGTGAATATGGTTTCGGAGCATGGAGTATGAAGTAGCGGCGCGGCAGTGCTACTGTTGTGTTCGGCGTGTGGTTGCCCCTTACCTGGCGCGTAGTCCACAGTGGATCGCATCCGAAATGTCCACATGCTTCATCAGCCACATCCAGTCAATACACGGATGTGCCCCCCTTCCGCAGCACAAGCTGGAGGGTAGTCATCGGGTACCCAGTGTCGATGGGGGCACAATATTCTACGTGTCACACCCCCCAAGCACATCAACATGACCCGCTCGCGCAGCTGCAATCACCAAGTGTGAAAGCTCGTGCCCCTTCCAAAGGCAATCTCCCTGAAAGTCCCTGCAAGCCGTCCGATAGCAGGGACGGTCTTATGGCGTGCGCTTATCTGTCCGACGATGACCCGCCGGCGGGCCTCAGTTAACGCAATAGGCCGCGACTCATCACATCGCCCACCAGACATAGGAGGCCCCACCCCCTGCCCCTATCGGCGTGGGGCGTATCGGACGACTGACACCCGCCGCGGCCCTCCCGCCGCGCGGCAAATGCCGCCCGGGCCCATTGAACACAGCCCCATGCCATCCGCGGTGCGACATCCCGACTCCCACCGGCTGGTAGGTAGCTCCACTCCCGCGGGCAGCGACCACGCGCACCGCGCAGTATGCGCCGCTCCACCCACGCTTTCCCGCCCCAGCGTCAAGTCGGAAAATACTGCGCATGATCCGAGCATGCCCCGCCGACGGGGCATCAATAGACGCAATAGGCCTCTACTCCCCACATCTCCCACCAGACATACGCCCATACGTATAGGCTATCAAAAGTTTGTAACTGCGTGTCCGCGCGTGCGTGCTGATGCCGAGGTGCGGGGAGGTCGGCAGGACGTAGTAGGCACCACGGACACCACGGACCTACACACGCGCCGTCCGACAGCCCCCCCCCCCCCCCCTCCACCCGCGAACACAATCCATATTGGTAGACAGGCCAGACACTGGAAGACGAAGGGGAAGAAGGGGGAGGGAGGCTTCCAGGTACTGGCAAAGGATGTATAGTTTCAGCAGCGCAGTGCGGAAACGGGTAGTGGACAGGCCGAGCCGGCAGTGCTGGGCGGACGGGCCATCAGTTGACGCATTAGGCCGCGACTCCCCATATCACCCACCCGACATACGCCCACGCGTATGGGCAATTCAAAAGTTAGCGACTGCTTGCCCGCGCGGCCATGATGCCGGGGTGCGGTGGGAGGTCGGCAGGTCGTCGGCGCCACGCCGGCGCTGCGGAGATCGCGTGCCTACAGGATCGCCATCCCCCCCCCCCCCCCCCCCCCCCCCTTCCGAACACAGTCGATATTGGTAGATACTGGAAGACGAATGGGGAGACGGGAGGGGGGGCTTACGGATACTGGAAACGGAAGTCTAGTTGAAGCATCGCGGGGCGGAGATGGGTATTGCAGAGGCCGGGCTGGCAGAGGTGTGCTGGGAAGCGCGCCGGCGCGGCACAAGCGGGGGCGAGTAGTCCGGGCGCGTTGCATCCGCGGACGCACTATGAGGTGACCGGACTACACCGACACACCGGGCGGGCGGGGCGGGGCATGTAACAAGGTGATCATGGACGACCTCAAGGGGCGATCACCTTGTTAGCAACGTACGGTCACCTTGTTAGCTTTCCTTGTCTACCTTGTTAGCTTACGCCCGGGACCGGCATCTAACAAGACGATTATATCTTGATGAGCTGTGAGGTCTGTCTGAAATCCACCTACTGCTAAAAGTTGTATCTGTACTAAAAGATCAACAGAGATCGAAGCCGCGGCGCGCCAGGTACTGGTACAACCGTACAAGTACTCGTACTTTCATTTATAATCCGCCTTCTGATGGTACAGGTAGCTTTAGGCCGAGAGTCGGACCACGGTAGCGTCTGAGAGTACCCGTACCATACTTTTCGTGTTTTACATCATGGCTTTAACATAGTCGCTATAAATTACATGGCTTTAACATATGCGCACTAAAAACAGAACTAAAAGCTACTATGAAAGGTTGCCAGGAAACGAGAGACATAAGCCTGAAACGAAGGTCGAACAGGAGGCCAGGGACCCAAGAACCAAGGGAGAGCCAAGGGAACCACGAAGTCGCCAAGCTGCCAGGAACCAAATGGTCAAGGGAAGCACTGAAGCCAAGGAACGACCAGACCGAAAGGGGAACATGAAACCAATGGGGACCACCGCCCCGGGGTAGGCCATCAGCCGCGTACAAGGTACCTGTAATTAATAGTCGCTATTTACTGCTGTAACTCCTGCTGTATAAGGATGAGTCGCAAAGCAACGATCTAAAAAACGCGACTGCTAGAACGCTGACGCACTGTCTTGTTAGCGTGCCAGCGTAGCGCTAATGCTTAGTTCTCGTCGGATGGGATACATTTTAAATATTTAAATTGGAAGTTTATTCGCATTTTCGCCCCCGGCATGTGGGCTATTTTATCCGATGTATTTTATCAAACCCATCAGTTCTCGACTCTGGAGCAATGTCATAAACCATTGCACACTTTCGTTCGACCGCCTCTGGCGGTTCGCCTTCGGCCTGCTCCTGCTGAGGTGGCAAGCGCTTTCGATTCGAAGATAGCGACCCCCCGCGCACGTGGCGCCGCCGGGCGCAAGCGGATGCGCAGTTGATTATCCCCGGACAGCAGCAGCCGCGGCAGGCATCCCGCACTCTCACCACCTCGCCGCTCAAAACATACAGCCGCCTCCTCAGTCCCGGCGCCCCGCATAGCTGCGGAGCAACCCCCGAGCGCTAGCCCCGGCGACTACAGGAGCAGGGCCTCCGCGCAGCGCGCCCTCCGCCGCCCACCCGACAGCACATAACATAAATATTCGCCCGGCGCGCACTCGACGGCCCGATGCCCCTCGCGATGTCCCCCGTTCTGTCGGCCCGGGCGCCCACGCCACGGCTAGCC
Organism: Tetraselmis striata; assembly: GCA_006384855.1. Classification (NCBI taxonomy): domain Eukaryota; kingdom Viridiplantae; phylum Chlorophyta; class Chlorodendrophyceae; order Chlorodendrales; family Chlorodendraceae; genus Tetraselmis; species Tetraselmis striata. The sequence continues at coordinate 25,692 of VCJN01002623.1, forward strand.
CGGCCCGCGACCGCGTCCCGGCGGCCGGCCTCAGTCGGGTTCCCGGGTGGCGGCGCGCCGGGAGTGGCTGCCGCGGTGGGCCCCGAGGGCTATGGCGACGGACGCGGCGGAGGTGGGCGGCTCCCCCGATGAGGACGGCGAGGAGAAGGCGGCGGCGGAGGGGCCGCAGCGCCCAGTCGTCGCGGCCGCGGCCGAGAAGGAGGCCGCTGGGCAGACCGAGGAGGCTAACGGTGAGAAGGGCGGCCATATCAATTCCTCGGCACCCACCTGCGGGTGCCTGCTCACACAGGCACACAGACACAGGCACACACTCACGCGACATAGCACCTGCAGCAAGGCGCTATCGCTACCGGCATTCAAGAAGGTGGTGGGGGGGGGGGTGTCACTCGGAAGCGCTGCGCCTCTACTATTGACTAGCTGAGGGATACAGTGGTGCAGTTGAGGTTCCCCCAGCAAGCCCACATGCCAGGTGATGGGCACCCCACCAACGGCATGCTTCAACCGTCTCAGCCCCGGCATCCTGGGGCTGACTTGCCTGTTATGGATGGGTGTCCCCCTGCGGAATCCCTCGCCCGAGCGGCATCGGCATGTCCTTCGCTCCGGGCGCTGGCCTTCGAGTCATGCTTTCTGCCTGCTGGCTCGTAGGAACCAAAGCCCCCAAGGAGCGCAAGCAGAAGGAGGTGATCGAGGAGCTGCCCTTCAAGGTGGGCGACACAGTGTGGGGCACTTTTGCCAGTAGCAGCACCGGCGGCGCCCGCATCAAGATATGCACGGGGGACATCGAGGGCCTCTGGGGGTGAGGCAGCCCCCTCCCCTTCCCTACCCCTCTCCCTTTCCCCTCTCCCTCTCTGTGCCTGGCCAACCTGCCGCACCCTCCGAACCAGCTGAGCGCCGAATGGCCGCCCCCCTCCCCTTCCATCCCCGGCTGCTGGCGCAGCTTTATGCCCGAGAAGGAAGGCCCCTACTCGGGCCCCACCAAGGCCGGAAAGTTCAGGCCTCACAAGGGGCTCAAGCGCGAGTTCCTTGTAAGCACCCCCCGCCCCCTCTTTGCCTCCTGATCACCTCTTAGCTACTTCCCAGCAGGCCCAGCCAGCTCCACCCCATCCCGCCTTGCCCTGTCCTGTCCTGTGCTATCCTTCCTCGCTACCTGGCGCTCAAGCCGTGTCTCTACCCCTCCTCTGCAGGTGTGCAAGATCCCAGACACGGTGGAAAAGGACGGCTTTGGCCCGCTGCTGTCCGCGCGGCTCCACGACGAGGACCTACTGTGGCACCGCCTGCAGCAGATGCAGGACGCCTGCCGCGCGGTGCTCCGCCCCCCCCCCCCCCCCCCCCCCCCCCTCTCGGCGCCCTTTCCCCCCTTACTGCAAGAAAAGAGTGTCGCACGTGGCGGCGTGTGCGCGAGCGTTTCCACAGACAAGCCGCCGCTCGCCGGCACACAGCACTTATTCAGGCTTGCGGGTCGCCGAAATGTACAACTGTTTTGCACCATCGAGTCGGATATTCAGTGCTCCATTCCTGGTATATTCTGATAGAGCCTCGGATGAAACTGCATCCCCTTCGTTGCGAGGGGGTCGAAAACAGCACTATAGCAAACCCAAAGCGTGGTTGCGGTATGTGGACTGAAGCCCCACTTGCCCCCCCCCCCCCCCCCCCCCCCCCGCCCGGTTTTGCCTCCCCTCCCTCCCCGCCCAGGACTTTGCCACGTTTGAGGTGCCTGTTCTGGGCACCAACCCGGGGGGGCTGCGCATCGTGACCCAGGGAATTCACGGCTTCGTGCCCTTTTCCCAGCTGCCCAAGGCGGAGGACGCGGAGTGGTGGACCCAGGAGGTGCCCCCCCCCCCCCCCCCCCCGTTTGGTGATTCCATGACGGTGGGCATGTATGTGTCCAGAGACACAGGTGTGTGTGTGTGTGTGTGTGTGTGTGTGTGTGTGTGTGTGTGTTTGGGGGGAAGGAGGGCACAAGCAGTTCGAGCTGCTGGCTGTTTGGGGGTTTGGGTTTCAGTGTTTGAGGGTTTGTATCGCGGCGTTGGATCCCAATGATATCAACAAACATATATGCTTCCTGAAGAACCTCCGTGATGGTTTCTTATCCGCTTATTGTTTGAGGGACGCCCGCGCAGCGACGCCCGACTCGCCCCGTGTGTTTCTGTTTCCCTGGTCTTTCCATGACGGTGGGCATGTATGTGTTCAGAGACACAGGTCTGTGTGTGTGTGTGTGTGTGTGTGTGTGTGTGTGTGTGTGTGATGGGGGGAAGGGCGAGGGGGGGGGGGGGGGGCACAAGCAGTCCGAGCTTCTGGCTGTTTAGGGTTTTGGGTTTCAGTGTTTGAGGGTTTGTATCGCGGCGTTGGATCCCAATGATATCAACAAACATATATGCTTCCTGAAGAACCTCCGTGATGGTTTCTTATCCGCTTATTGTTTGAGGGACGCCCGCGCAGCGACGCCCGACTCGCCCCGTGTGTTTCTGTTTCCCTGGTCTTTCCATGACGGTGGGCATGTATGTGTTCAGAGACACAGGTCTGTGTGTGTGTGTGTGTGTGTGTGTGTGTGTGTGTGATGGGGGGAAGGGCGAGGGGGGGGGGGGGGGCACAAGCAGTCCGAGCTTCTGGCTGTTTAGGGTTTGGGGTTTCATGTTTTAGGGTTTGTGTCGCGGCGTGGGTCCCAATGATATCAACAAACATATATGCTTCCTGAAGAACCTCCGTGATGGTTTCTCATCCGCTTATTGTTTGAGGGACACCCGCGCAACGACGCCCGCCTCGCCCCGTGTGTTTATTTTTCCCGCTGTTTCCATGACGGTGGGCATGTATGTGTCCAGAGACACAGGTGTGTGTGTGTGTGTGTGTGTGTGTGTGTGTGTGTGTGTGTGTGTGTGTGCGTTTGCGGGGAAGGGGGGGCACAGGCAGTCCAAGCTTCTGGGTGTTAAGGGTTTGGGGGTTTCAGTGTTTAGGGTTTTGTGTCGCGGTGTGGATCCCAATGATATCAACAAACATATATGCTTCCTGAAGAACCTCCGTGATGGTTTCTCATCCGCTTATTGTTTGAGGGACACCCGCGCAGCGACGCCCGCCTCGCCCTGTGTGTTTATTTTTCCCGTTGTTTCCATGACGGTGGGCATGTATGTGTCCAGAGACACAGGTGTGTGTTGCGGGGGAGGGGGGGGGGGGGGGCACAGGCAGTCAGAGGTCTTAATTGTTTAGGGTTTGGGGTTTCAGTGTTTAGGGTTTTGTGTCGCGGCGTGGATCCCAATGATATCAACAGACATATATGCTTCCTGAAGAACCTCCGTGATGGTTTCTTATCCGCTTATTGTTTGAGGGACACCCGCGCAGCGATCCCGCCTCGCCTCGGTGCAACCTTGCGACCGGCGTTTACCGTCTTGGGCACGGGGCCTAGTGCGGTGCCGCCACCCGCGGGGGGGGGGGGGGGGGGAGCGTTGCCCCATCCCTGCCAACGCTGCCCTCACTCCCACTCTAACCCCCCCCCCCCCCCCCCCCTCTAGAGTGCTGAAGCAGCCTACCACGGCAAGAAGGTGCAAATCACGATCCGGGAGCTGGTCCGCGACAAGCGCAAGCTGGTGGGCTCCATCAAGGAGGTGAGCTCTCACCAATGCCTGCGAAAAACGTATATACTTCTGATATTATCAATCTCGCAGCTTTCTCGTTCTTAAAGTTTCGTCCCACACCTTTTTACCGTCATCTGTGTTTAAAGGCAGCGGGATCAGGGCTGCCTAGGTTCCGGGATTACTACTGCATCATCCTTAACTAAATAATTGTGTACTAGATGTTCGACTAGGTTATCGACTACCGGCAGTGTTTCAGGTGATATTTCATTGAGTACGTTTCTCACCACAGCAAACTTCGAGTTGAACCACGACTGGAGCTGCTCGCGCTGCGGCATCATCACTCATCCCCCCCCCCCCCCCCCCCCCTCTCTACCCTGTGGCGCTCCAGGGCCTTCACTTTGACACGATGAAGTCCATCGCGCCCGGCAAGGTGGTGACTGGGAAAGTGTGGAAGGTGCGCGGGGAGCCCAAGCCCTATACTCCCCACCAAACCCTGAATGCCCTTCCCAACCCGCCAACACACGCCCACTTGGCGGATGGGTCACCCCTTCTCGCCTTCCTGCAATGCTTCCAGGATGCCCCCCCCCCCCCCCCCCCCTCCCCCTCTGCCAAAGCGCCGACCATAGTTCGCCAACACTTCAATGTGCCGCCGCCAGCCCGCCCTAGCCTTGGCACCATACACCTGCGGGTACCCCACCTCGGTGTTGTACACGGCAAGTCACGGGGCGTACTGCGGGGTGCTGCGAAGGGCGGTCCCCGCCGGCTGGTCCACGCGCTCCACGGCGACGGAGCGTCCCGCACGCCTCTCACCCGCCCGCCGCGCCTGACCTGGGCGCCTGCGGTGCAGGTGATGCCGTTTGGCTGCATGGTGGGCATCGACAACACCAACCTGAGCGGCCTGCTGCACATCTCTGCCGTCTCGCACTCCCACCTCAGGGAAATGGAGGTCGGCACCCCCCCCCCCCCCCCCCCCCACCCACCCGGTGCTTCTCTGCCTTTGCATAACATGCAGATGTGTGTGGCACTGCGGGATGGATAATCGGGTCAGTTCTCATCGCTAAAACTTCAAGTGAAAATAACCTGTCTCGCCTTGGCAAAACGAAACGACCGTAGCAGTGCCTGTAACCGCGGTTTGGGTTCTCTGTGCTTTGAAGTTTTTGAAATATGGAAGAACTGAATCCATCTGGAGGTATAGTAGAAACCACCTCAAATGAGGCACGGAATTGGATGATCGGAATCCGATGTGACGGCGCGAAACAATTCGTTATTTCCGCAACCTGCGAACCCCATGAAAATGTTATCTGCATGATGATGTATTTGTATCTATTCATTCACGGAGGTTGATGCAACGTGATTTACATACTGTGGAAGCGATGTGTGGTTCATACGGCCAGAAGCAATGGCGATTCCCGGAAATTCGTTCCATTCATTCCGCCGGTACATCCACTGGGAGGAAGTCCAGGATGGCGGGGCTCTACCGGCGACAGCAAGCCGCTCATCGGATCGCTGCTGCTGCGGCTGCTGCTGCAGGATGTGCTCCAGATTGGGGACGCCGTCACGGCGGTGGTGCACGACATGGAGAACGACTGGGGCCGCATCTCCCTGGCCTGCAAGGACCTGGAGCGCTTTGACGGGGAGATGCTGACGGATAAGGAGGCGTGCTTCCGGGACGCGGACAAGACGGTACGCCCCCCCCCCCCCCCCCCCCCCAAAAAAATACACACACACACACACACCTTCGCCCTTCTCCCTCCTCAGCTCTTCTTTGGCAAACCCACCGGCCGCCCAAGAATGGCGACGTCCGGCTGCATTTCTTGACAAGTCGCTGTCAGTGGCATGCCCGCGCGGAGGGGTGGAGCCCCAGAGTGTGCCTGCCATGGTGTGGAGTGACCGCCTTCCGTGTTTTAGGGTACATGCCAGAGGCGCACCAGAGACGGTGCATGCCGTATGTACATGTCGGGTGTGCACGTGATCATCGTTGTCATCCCACATCCCGCCCCCACTCTCCCCAGCTTCCACCCCTCCCCCTCGGCCCTCCCTCGCGCAGAGAGGAAACCCCAGAGTAGTCGAAATATATCATGATCCGCCACGGAACTCTCGGCGCAATACATACCGACTATTGACACGGTGGCTTATCTTTGGGACCCGCGAATGCAATCAACTGGTATGGCATGGAATGTCATGGTATGGATGCCACAGTGTCTGTACCGGGCAGATGGGCGTACATGTCAAACCCACGTCCGCGATACATTAGTGTATCATTCGCGTATGTAAGAAAAATAAAAAACTTTTCTGCCGACTCGTGTGGTTAAGGGTATTCACACGTTAAGTTCAAATACGCAGTTTACAACATCGTTCCCCCTTTCAATTTTCCAGGTTTAGCCTTCCCGCTCTGCATAGGGGCAGTTCGCATTGGTTTCGGATCCTTTAGTCTGTAAGCATGAAAAGTATGCCTGTATGCCGATTCCGTACGCTGTGGTCATGTTGTTTCCCGCAAGGAAGTTCCGCGCTGCTTTTGGCGGATAATAAGTACGGTGTCCAGAGCGCCTCCGGTATATCCGTCTTCGCATGAAGTATCCCGCTATAAGCATCTCATCTGTGTATGAATGCTGCTCTAGATACTGTGAAGTTAATCATGATGTGTTGAGATGTGTTTCACGGCGTACTTGCACAGCATTGATATCATTGATGAGTGCTTCGGGTACTCGTAGCGAGTATTTTCGGAAATTAAATACACTGTATAAATTACTTGAAATCGAAATTATTCGCTGCACCAGTACTACCGGTGGCCTCCCGCAGTTTTGTCGACTCTACCGGGCACCTCTCGGCCGGAACAGAGTGTGTACTAATAGAGATACTGATTTGGGGCACAGAAGATGGGGAACAGATACTAATTTGGGGTACCCAAAGACGTCCTCCGAGCCCGAATTTCCACTTTCGCGTCCGCCAATGCTCTGTCCAATGCACTAACGTCTCAGAATACCGTTGGAACGGCTACTCGGTCTTCTCGGACGTGGCGATATGCGGCCGTACTGCATTGCAATGCCGTGCTGGTAGCGAGTATCGTAACATACGAGTTGGCGCGAGAGGTCAAGTGCTGGGGCGGCTTCGGCCGATGTCCCGGGGCGAACTTTACTTTTACTTTTAACGAGTAGCCGTACCGGCACTGCTTCTCGCTACGACAAAGCACCGCGAAAATAAGCGATATTGCACTACAGGTACGTGACTACGCTGTGTCTGAACCGTTACTCCGTCGGCCGTTCTGCTGATGCCAGCATCCGCCATCACAATGACGAGCATGGCGCGTTGGCCCAGCCATGCAAATCAAAGGGTGCAGCCATGTGCCACAACAAGCCAGCCGCCCATTTGCCCCCCCCCCCCCCCCCCCCCCTTGGCTGCCCGCTGAGATGTGCGAGGCTGCTGCGCAGATGGCGGAGCTGTTGCAGAAATTAAATTCGGCCACCGGAGGGACGTTTGACGAGGATGACGGCTACTACTGAGCGCGGCCGCGGCGAGGGGAAAGCTGGCGGGGGTGGGGGGGATGCTCCGCCACCGATGGGGAATGAGAGACTGCAGGGCGCTTGCAAGCCCGGAAGCGTATTTTAATCCAAGCTGCCAATCACCGGTAGTGCTGTGCTGCCGGCCAGGGACACCACGCATGCGGCGGGTCCCAACACCGCGCAACGCAACAACGCCATTTAGTTAGGCCCTTCTCGGCAGGGGGCAACGGGGCTACGGGACACCGACGCGCGGAACAGTATTGGCCGTTGATGCGCTATGTGCCTGTACGCACCGCACGATGTGCTGCCGGGCCGGGCATTCTGTATAAAGGCTGAGCGCACACAGCTGTTGCGTCATCACCGCCCAATTCTGTGGTGTGCAACAAAAGGCGCCATCCCAACACTCAAGCGCGTACCATAACTGACCTGATGAACTTTTCGACCGGCATTTCATTGCGCCATCAAACAGCGTGGTCAACCAGCACCGCGCCCGCCATACCACCGCCCCCGCCCCTCCTCCCCACCGCATATCGACCCTACTGGCACTGCTGTTTGTGGTTTGTTGGGGAGGGGGGGGGAGGTAATTCTAGGACAGGCTGAACTGTGTGGTGTTATGCTATGGAACGCTGAGCAAAACAGAGGTATACCAGTAGCGATTACCATGCGCTGTGTTTTGGGCACTGCAGCCTGTGCCGACTGCTCCTCTATTGAGCAGTGCGGCGGCTGCAGCGCGCTGATGTGTCTCAGTTGTTCTGTAAATAATGTGCCGATAATTGCAGGTTGGCTGTTGTATGTCGAGATGTCGTCAACGCGTGCCGTGGCAGGTTTTGCGGATGATGCCACAGTCATACAGGACAGGGAGAGGGAGGGAGAGAGAAACCTTGCACGGAGCCGTAGGTGGTTTGAGGGGGTGCCGGTCATTGTAGGAGGCGTCAGAGCGAAGAAACATCATTAGTGCAATATTTCGTGGCTCAGTATATCAGGAGAGAGGAGTAACTACTTGCTGCTGCTGCTGCTGCTGGTGCATCACATATGTATACCGGTAGTCGCTGCCAGTAGTATGCCTGTAGACCAGCAGTATTATATCAGGAGCCAGCAGTAGACAATACTGAGGTCACTGAGTAAAATACATAATCATCCTTTCACATCAGCATGGCACCACCTGCCACGCTAAGAGCATGGGGCAAACAATAATGCATGGTGAATCAGGAAGTCAGGGGGGAGGGCATGTCCAGAGCGTAGCACCATGTGATATGGATGGCCCTTGCAAAGCATAGCAAAGGGTTTCGTAGTGTTGATGTGTTTGGCGATATGAGCGTAACAACAGCAGTCGTCTCTGTGATTCATCCGTCCATACGCTTATGAACCCGCGAGGTTTTAAGTGCATTATTTATATTTAGACAGCAAGAAATGAAGTGAAGATGTTAGTCGGTGCCTTTGTTCCAGGTATCTCATACCATCCTTGCCGTAGATGATGGGCACCCTCAAACCACTTGATACCTGTGGATGAATTTACACCTCCCATGCTGGTGGTACTGAAGTCTCTTCCCGTTTCCCCAGCAGTTGGCTGAAGGGAGAGGGGAGGAAGGGGCTGCAAGGAGCAAAGGAAGAAGCATAGGAAGACAGTGTGAATGCATCTACTCCCGCCCGGGCCCCAAGACAAAGCAACTCGGCTGGAGGGCTGCCGGAGAGCATCAACCCAGAACGTTCCAATCCAATTTGGCCTTTCAATTCACCAGTGGGGTGTTAATCATCTCATGGGATATATGGCGGGAAGTTGCACTACGGGTGCTGACACGATAGTAGCAACAACCCAACCTACAAGAACACGCCATGATGTTCACATATAGGCGAAACAATCACGGATTCATCACGAAGTTACCATCATGTTGCCGGCATCCCCTCTGGGAGCAAAAACGAGGCTTCTTGCTATCGCATCGGCACCTGTACATGACTGTGCGCAAAGCTGTATGGCTTTGAGCGGTAGGGCCTCAGGGCTTGGCTAGGTTGGCAGCGGCTCGCCCTTTGGGAGCCCTACGACGCAGACGAGTCCTCCGCTGCCGGCGCCGTCACCTGGGGCTGCGCCGCTGCGGGCGCCCCGGGCCGCTTGCTGCTGCTCCGCTTGCGCGGGGCCGGCTTTGTGAGGAAGTAGCTCGGCACCGGCGGCGCCGCGGGCTGGCGGACACCCGGCGGCAGCGGCTCGGGCGGCGACGCCCGCGCCTCAGCCGCCGCCGCCACCATGGTGGCTGCGAGCCTGCCGGCGCCCGCCAGCCGCTCCCCCTCGGCACCGATGGACGCCCACAGCTCGTCGCTGCCGCACATTGCCCTGCGCGCAGTGGCATCCAGCAGGCCAACATGGAGCTGAGCTACACGCCAAATGAGGCCCATGTCAACGGCGGGGGGGGGGGGGGGGGGGGGGGTCCTAGGAGGAACATGACCGCCGGGCATATGAGGATGCAAGCGCGGCAGTTAAATAGAGTACACAATGGAAAAGAAAAAGAACACAATCGAAATGCATTGATGATTTGCCTTTTCTTGAAAGAAACCTAACATTCAGTCGTGTTTAGTCCATTTAGTCGTTTTGCGAATCGATTTGGAAAGCACTGAGTACATTTTATTAGATTTGCGAATCGATTTGGAAGCAAAGTCCGCCCCGGGACATCGGCCGAAGCCGCCCCAGCACTGGACCTCTTGCGCCAACTGCAGTCGTAGGTAGGCCTGGCGTAGCCCGTAGACCATTGCCTCATTCGAACCCCGAGGGGCTAATGCATCAACCGGGTAAACCCAGGACACGCCGGGACGATATTGCCGAAAATACATCGGCCAGGAATCGATACCCGGACCTCTCGCGTACGAGACGACCGCTCAACCGAGCGGACAAGGGATGTACCTTCTAAGTTCGATTAATACAAGGACAGGTACCTTTTGATTTCGTATTATTCCCCATTTTCAGGAAAAAGGTTACGTACATCGTTTTAAATTAGACAGAATTACAGGAATGCGGACCGACGCACTACGATAAGATTACGTCAAGAATTTCTTTGAGTAATTTCTCGTCTTAGTCCTTCCTCCCGTCGGTATGTTAGTAAAATACCGGTAAATAACCGGGTACCCCGGTAACTACATTACCGGCTAAAATAACTCGTATTTATTACTAGCGCGTAGGTCGCGGAAATTTCAAACGCCGATGCCTGGCCGCCGTGTTTAATTTGCCACTCCTCTAGCGTTTTTCCCATTGTTATTGTATTCCGCTTATCTTTATTCTTGTCACTCTTATTATGGCCTTATTGATGAAGTTATAATTCCATCGTAGTTTATTGTTTGACGCGGTACTGAGCATTACGCATGTGACGCATGATCATTGACGATGTCTAGAAGTACAGCAGCACTGTTTTATTAAATAAGACTGTCGGAAATGATAACCTGCCCGCCCTGCCTGGGGCCAAAGATAAGCGGAAATATAGCGGACCTACAGCGGGATCACAGCGGGCCTTGTTATAGATTGCTGGAAACCCCAATTTGTGGATTATTAAAACGATTTCTACAGGGTGAGTCCGCACCCGTACCCACCCTCTTTTCCCGGGGCCTGACCCACCTGACCAGCATGTCGAAGGAGACGCACTGCTTGGCGTCGTCGGCGGCGTCCAGCAGCGGCAGCATGATGGCGCCCGGTGGGCTGGTCCAACCCGCCTCCTCCACCAGCAGCCGCACCTCCGCCATCACCTCCTTCACGGCGCTCAGGTGCACGTCTGATGGGGCCATCGGGCGACATTCAACCGGGGTCGCGGGTCGAAGACAGACATGAGCTGTTTTGCACCGCCGACTCGGGCATTATGCGCTATATTTGCGGTGTGCCGTAACCACGCTTTGGGTGCGCGGTACATTTTCACCCCCCCCCCCCCCCCCCCCCCCCACCGTGTGAAGAGAGAAAATCGCATGCATCTTTAAAAATGTAAGTATAAACCATGAACACCACACGGATCGTCCGACTCAGTGCAGCAATAGAATCGTTATTTTATTGGACCCGCAATCTCACTAAAAATTGTACAGCGGGTATTCTCATGTACAGTAAGTCAGTCAGCGCTACACACGCTCAGTGTTAATCACGGATGCTATTCACGGACGATGATGGGCCACCTCCGGTTTTCCCACATATATAATCGTAGAGGCTGAATCCTCCTAAACCTTTGGCCTATTCATCCAAACAAAACCAGCAATTCTTACTGTTTGAAGCCGCCGTGACATCGAATCCGGCGGCCGTCACCCGTCACCCGTGAAACTTATCAGTGAGACGCTCACAAACGCAGTAGTTTAAGTAGAGCAGTCGTCCTATGTCCTGTCCGCGCATCAGTGGTACCTCACTGCTGCCCTGCGACTCGTGGGTGTCTTGCGGCCCGGGCGATGGAGTTTTCAAGTCTTGTCATGGACGACCAGCCAGGCCGGCCGAGCTTTCCCGCAGCGACTAGTGCTGCATACAGACTCATACGAAGGGGTCCATGACAACGCCGGTGAGGTGACACGGCGGGTCACCACACTGGCTGACTAACCGCGCTTGGTGGCGAAATCTCCGTCCTCGCCCACCCCAACCACTTTGTTCTGATACACTTCCAGAGGAGCACAGTTTTCCTCCCTCCGCGAGGGGTTCATACACGCTTATATGTACTAGCTAGCGCGTGGGTGGCAATCCTTTTTTTCCAGGCGGTGACGGCGAGCCGTAGCGTGTTCTCACCCTTCTAGCGCATTGCGTGTCACCGCTACAACACGCATAGGAAACGCGTAGCATCGAAACCGCGTAAAAGCGGGGATTGCCGCCTAACCAGTATGACAATGGGTCGTCGCTAATTCGTGATATTCTCGTCAATCCATCCTAAGGATGACCTGACGTAAATAACGTATGCGAAGAATTCCATAATCACTGGACAATACCAGCTCAGACAATGTACTTCGCGACTTCCGAAATTGATCCGGAATCGACAATACGGCTAAGACGTAAATATCATTTTTCTTTTGAAATAATCCAAGCTATCAAGACATTTTCTATTTCTATTCCTTTTCTAATTGCCAAACTTCCACCGTAATTGACTGTCTAGTGCGGAGCCAAAGTCACGATGGTCGCGGTAAACGCGCCGTCCGGTCGACAATCAGTCCAGTCCAGGGCCGGGGATGGAACTGAAGGGAGCCAGGAGGAGGGCGAGGGCGCACGCACGGTACTTGCTGCGCGCGTCAAACGCGTCGTGGCGCATCTCCACGAGAAAGCGCTCGTAGACAAAGGTGATGCCGAGGCACTTGAGAAAGTCGAGTACCGGCACGCTGGTTTCCACGTCCTCGAGGTGCGTCAGGCCTGCGCAGGTGCGCCGCGCTCAGCTCCCATCGCAGCACTCAGGATGGCGGTATCGCTCAATCCGTTTCGCGGGTCGCGCAAACGCCATGCAGTGGTTTGCGACATTATTGAGTCTTATACTCTCTGTGCTTCAATCTTGGTGCACTCTGTGGGATTTCCATGCATATGCCTATTATTTATATATGGTACAGTTACAGATTATACATAATGATGTATATGTTTAACTTATCTACTTAAAAATAATATATATTTCTATATACACACACATATATCTTATTTCCTCAATCTATGCATTTTACATTTCATCTAAATAGAACTCCGTCGTTTGGAATTCAAATAGAAATAGATTAGTTCCAGGGATATAGGTACATGTGCTTTTCGCGAGCGGTCACAAAAATGGTGTATATCGAACAACAAACCCAATGCAAGGAAACATTACCTGCATGCCAAGGGCGCAGGGAAGCGGGGGGGGGGGAGGGGGTGGGGCGGGGGCTTCGCACCCTGGGAGAGAAACGCCGCCGGCTTGAATGCGGAGCGCACCACGTTGAGCGGGAAGTCGGGGCAGAGCATCAACATCAGGCTGTGGCAGTCCATCAGCTTGACGCCCTGCCCGTGAGGAGGTGGGGGCACCGTGAGCGGCAGTGGCGCCCAGGGGTGGGGGCAGTAGAGGGTGAGGGGGGGGGGCGTGGCAAAGGGAGGAGGGGGGGCGGAGGGGGGGTGCCCACCCGGATGAGCGCGTCCATGTGCTCAAAGGCGGAGACAGCGTTCCTCACAAAGTGCAACCGGTTGAACAGCGAACCTGGTTGGGGGCGGAGGGGGGGGGGGGGGGGGAGGGAGGGGTCGAGCTGCGCTGCATGCCTCTGTGCAGATCGTAACCACACTTTGAATTCGCGTTGTATTAGTTGGTTTTGACCCCTCCCGAGGAAGGTAAAACTGGATTCATTCGGAAATATATCAGAACATACAACGAAAACACCACAAAATCCCTGTCTGGCTGGTGCAGAACAGTTAATTACTTCTGGGACCTGCCAACCCAATCATATTCTACGTACGTGTGTGTGTTCGTGCCTGTATGTGCATGCATACGTTGGAAAGGGGGGAGGGGGGTCTTTGCGGCGGGGTTGCGGATGAGGAGAAGTTGTCCCCGCTTTGAGAGCGGGGGGGGGGAAGGGGGGGGAGAAGGGGTGGGGGGGGGGGGGGGGGGGACCTGACACAAAGGCGTAGCTTCGCCCGGTGACGTGCATGCCAGCGCACGCGCTCGCAAAGTAACCCGCGAAGAAGTCCACGGGCGCGGCCTGCTGCTCCTCGCTGGACGCCATCAGCAGCCTGCGCGGGCCGGGCAGGGGGGGGGGGGGGGGGCAGCGTCAGCGCTTCTTGCTCCAGGGGGTGTGAGCGGGGTGGGGGTGGCGGTGGCGAAAGGGGATGAAAGGAGGGGAAGGGAGGGGGGGGGGGGGGGGGGGGCTCCCAGCGTCCATTATGTACGGGTGACGGCGGCACCTATAATAGCATGAGCCCTGATTTAAAGCCTCAAACTGGGCATTGCATGCAACCTATGGAACATTCGCTGTAGTTGCGCACTAATTTTGCGAGCCCTTGACGTCTGGAAGGCAGGGCGGGGCTCTTATGGTTCTTAATATTGTGCCAGCACGCGGATGTTTTATTCATGCTACCATTACTATATTGAGTTACTTACACGGGTTATATATACTTGCTTGATGCCCTTCAGTTGTCTACCCCTGGTGTAATGGAATCTGTTGCTCTGCGATGTATTTGCCGGTTCCTTCCGATATCACAGTATGTGCGGCGGTGATGTTGCCAGGGGAGACGGGCACACACACTAGGGCGTCCTTCATGTAGAGCGGGATGCTGTGCTTGCGGAGGTACTCCTCGTGGCTCATCACCCTCGAGCAGGCGCTGCTGCAGACGGCGGGGCTGTACGCAAACGGCGGGCGGCACTGCACCGGCGCGCCCCGCCGTCAGTCCGGGACATTACTGAGGATGAGGGCCAGGCACGCCCTCGCCCATGGGCAACTTCTGCCGGGGACACTACAATGCCGCAGATGATAATGATACCGCTGCTTGGTCATCATCATCATGATGGCATTAGTGCTGATCCCACGGTGTTCCAGGTCCGGGGCAGCGCTACCGGGCCGGTCCTATGAGGCTAGGACCAGTCTAGGTCCTTAATGGAGGCATCCGCGCATAAATAAGAATGGGCCACCTGTATACTTAGGCATTGCCGGACAACACGGGGGGCTGCGCACAGACGTTACCCTCACCAATGATACATCAGACTGGCCAGGCCGCATCTCAGCGCAGGCGCACCACCCAGGTACTGTCCGTCATCCAGTTGGGCCGACACCTCTTCTGCACCCCGTCCCATTGACCACACCTCCCCCCTGGCAGCCCTACCCACACCCCTCTCACACTTCCTGGGGGCCGCTGCTACTCAAGGTGCCCCATGCTCATGGGCAGGGCGTCAGGCTGATGGAATGCCAGAGCCTGATTGACGGTCTGTCCCCACTTCTCGCTCAATCTGTTGTGCTCCGCTTTAATGACGGTCGCGTTCCCCTCTCGCCCCCCCCCCCCCCCCCCTCCCCCTTCGCCGCCGCCGACAGCCCGCTGAGCTGCAGTGGCCACCAAATATGCCGTCCCAGACCACCACCCGGCGTTCGTCGTGCCCAGTTCACAGCCCACAGCCCGCCGTGCCGCCGCGCAGCCTGGGTCCCACCTCGGCCGCGCCGTCCGCCTCGCTTTGATTTGGGTGGCTGGCCGCCATGCGTGCTTCGGAAAACTTGGGAAGCCTGGTTCCACGTGATTGTGATAACGACGACGGATGGCGAATAGACCCCGAGCCGATGTGAGGGATATAGTTGGCCGGAAAGAACTGGTGCTAAGGAAGGGGGGGTGTGCATCGTCAACGTGCTGGGACGCGCAGGCGGCATGCAAAGAGGTCGTATCTTATATAACCTAGGGCACGGTGATGACCTGCAGAGGCGGGGTTTGGACGGGTGGCGCGGGTTGGTCGCCAATATTGAATGTGGGTTGCTGCAGATGAACGGACGAACGACAAGATATTTTGTGAGTCTGGGGTTATAATACACGGGCAGCTTGATACAGCGACCATTTATATCGATAAAATACGCTAATGGGAACCACGCATTTATTACTACGCGCGCCCACAATCTCCTATCACGCGCGCACCGCGCGGTGTTGCGTATGTATACACCTTCTCACAAAAGTCTTGCCCCACTTGTCAAGCATCAATTGTACATTGGCCCATTATGAGCCCTCACCTTCGTTTCCGGCCGCGCCCTTCCACGTGTCATACATACGTGAACACGACATCATGCGTGGGGGGAGCCATAAGTGGCGTGTGGTGTGCTCTCGTTGTAAAAGCCATACGTGTGCGTGTCATCATTGTTCAAAGTTGGTGATGAATTTGATAACCCAATGTCACCAGGGCACGAATTTGTATATCGCACCTATATGCATTCTATCTGTACGGATGCACGCCAAGAGTTAGCTCTACCATCGTAGAGCACATTCACAAAGGCGCGCTGTGCCCACCGTCGGCATGCAAGCAAGTGAGCAGTTCCCGCAAAACGGCCAATACTGCGATTAGGGCTCAAAAGCCAGCCCATCTACAACTGTTGTCCGCATTCAATGCGCCCTTGTTAGAGCCGGGGTTCAGCCCATACTGCGCAGGGGTGCAGCCCCCGAGTCAGCGGGTGGGTCCATATATATGGTCACCTGCTAGGGAATCGTACAGGGTATGTGGTAGGGCTGGCCATCGATACGCTCCCATATTCTGCTATTGGGCTGCGCCTAGCGGGCCCCTAAGCGGGAAAAATGCGCCCGTGCGGGGCGAGTAAATCGCCTTTTTATCGGGATGTGGCCCGCGTGGTAAGCCACTGTACTAGGGTTTGTAGGAGAACCTATACCTATTTGCATCGCCCCCCCCCCCCCCCCCCCCTACTTCCCCTCGGTGATATTTCCACCGAGGGCCCCGGTAGGGTTCGAACCTCCGCAGAGCGGAATCACGAGCGTAACAGGCAGCCCCCCCCCCCCCCCCCCCCCCCCCATCCGCCACCTATCACATATCAAGCCGTTGATAAATATTCGAAGTTAATCATATCATATAAGTGCGCCACTGTACCACTGTCTCGGCGGTCGGCGGCGCCGGTGCTGACGTGGCGATATACACAGATACGTACATGTCAAGACTTACGAGGGGGGACTATATCTATGCAAAATAAACGCGTTTAATTTACCTCTTGCTTCGCAAACGCCAACTCGGCGACCTCGCTCGCTAGCACCCCGAGGCCACAACGAAAGCAGGTGTACAGAAAATCTCTACTTGGAGATACGCAAGTCGCTAGATAGTTAAAGCAGAATATATTAGGCCCCGTCAGAATTGTAAGTATGTTTCGGGAACCCCCCCCCCCCCCCCTTCGATTTGCGCCCTCCCCCCTTTCCATATGTTTTGTAGATGCATGATGTACTGCTCAATGTACCGTCCCCAACATTGTGAGGAAACTCCCACAATTGCGCATCAACATGTCCCTATTGTGCATAGATGTGTCTATGCGCAACCATGGCAGCAACGTTAAGAGCACAAACCACATTATTACAATGGTTTGTGCCTTGACCCCCACCCTTCCGGCTTGCGCAATTGTGGCTTGCGAAATGATCGGGCTGCGCCTACCATACAAAGCCGGTACGTTTATGTGGATGATGGCTAGCTGATGTCTGCTATTGGCCGCTTCATTGTTGCTCCCGAGGCCGGCTGTTGATGTTGTGCAGGCTGCACGCACGATGGTTGTGGTTGTAGCGCGCCTCTTACCAATCTCTAGTATGCGTGCATGCGGCTTTTGCTCCCGTTAGCCTTGAAGCCTCTGACATGGTACATATCGTCATCGCCGTCCATGCATACATCGATCTCTGGCACACGGGCACAACGTCTTGAATAACATACAATTGTTGATAAATAAAGGCCCCATTTGGGTCATGGGATGTGCATGCACGCCCATTGCACATAGCATCGGATCCAACACATCGATCTCTTGTGCTCATCATAGGTCATGTGCCTCTTGTTGCCCCTGATGTATAGAACCCTGACTCCGGTATGTCGCAACAATATTTGTTAGGTGTACTCGTACCGATACTCGGCTGCTGTGATCAATACTCGTACAACGCGATTTACCGGCACTCGGCTGCCCGTGTACCGGATATATGGCTAAATATGCGGCTGCCCGCATGTATATGACATGCCCGGATATTTTGTATTGCTTGCATCAGCTCCGGCATTGCCCTTGGGTCGCCCATGCCTCTTTTGTCTGAGCATGCTGTCAGAAACTCCTCGTGCTCTACCACCGTCATCGTCACATGATGGACGAGCTCAAAGGTTAGGGTCGGGTCTAGGTCGGGCACCAAAAGCTCCCGCATTTCGTAGCAGTTGTGGTCCCGCAACCAATTCTCGAGTAGCGGATACAACGGGGGCATGCCGCCTCCCGGCGGCCTGCCGTCCCATGCGACGACGTTGGCGGAGCGCTCGTGCTCGGCGGGGTCGAAGACGCGGGATTAAAAGAGGCGCTCCGCGACTTGCTCTTCGCTGGTGAGTGCCTTGTTGGCCTTGAAGCGGCGTATGTGGGTGACCCGGGCCTCGTGCAAGTCGCCCACTGCCGCAAACGTGCGAAGCGTGGTGTCGAGTAGGTCGAGGGCGTCCTTCTTGGTGCGGGTAGTGGCGTAGGGCGCCCGAAGCGTTGCCATAGTTGTTGCTGCCGCGGACTCTGCGGCCTCGTGGAAAAGGCCATAGCACAGGACGAGTCGGTACTCGTCCTAGGATGCCGTCTTGTTCGCCTCCTCGAGTAGAAGTTCGCCTCGTCGCGCCGGGGCTTGAAGAGGGTGGGGCGTCGTACGCTCAAAGGGGGGAGGGGGGTCGTGGTAGGCGCAGAGTAGTAGGTCGATAGGTTGTTGACCTGCAGTTTCAACACTTGCAAAATCGTAAGCGTTGCCTCCGTGATTGTCTGCTCCACAGGTCTTGCCGTCGGGAGTTTTTTTCTGTGGGTTTATGGTCGTTCGAGGAACCGCCTGCCTTCTTACCGCCCACCATCGTCCTAGCTGGGTGGTGTAGGGAGTGGGTGAGTCGGTCAGTAGCGTATACTCGCGAGTAGTCACACCTTGCGCCCCTACGAGAGGGGCGATGCCGTCGCGCAAGTTAAGCTGGCGCGAAGGCAGAAGGTGGACTCCCGTCGTTGCTCCGGAGCGCCATATAGCAGGGCTGACTGGGGTTGGCGCGTGCGCTTGCTAAACCTAGCGGCGTTGCTAGCGCGGAATACGAAGCGGCCGTATGCCCGGTGTAATTCGATCCTCTCCATTACCAATATGACCAATACGTAACTACAACGGACCGTCGCGGCCGCGTACGAACGACAGCACGGCCGGCCTGGTCAACCCGCCATCGGCACTCCTGCGGCCAAGAGTAGTGTGCAGCCGCGTCGGCTCGACGGAAGCTGGCGTTCCGTCTCTCGTGGTTTAGGTCGTCGGGATGGGCTCGACCACACACGGCGCGTTGTCCAGATGGCGACCCAGATGCTGAAGGTCTCGGAAGACGCTGAAACGGCTCCCCCCGAATGTCAGAATTCAAATCGGCATTCACTCTGGGCCAATCTATTCAGGCGTGGTTGGGCGCAAGAATCCGCGATTCTTTTTCTTCGCAGATACCGTCAACACGGCCAGCCACCTGGAGAGCTCTGACTTTGAGCAGTGCATTCAGGGAGCGAGGCCGCGTATCTGGCTTCCAAGGCGCAGGCCAACGACACCCGTGGCAAGGCGAGCCACGTTGGGTGATTCAGGAGGCGACTGCGACTTCAAGGGCAAGGGGCAGATGTGCTGCTGGCTGGCATGCGTCGGGGAATGGCAGCATGGGTTCGACCAGAGTCTTGCCGAAGGTGGCAGTATGACGGCGGGGGAGAGCCAAGCGGCCAAGCGCGCCGCTGCAAACCGCCTCCTTCTCCGCCATTCTTCGCTCACCGGCACCACGGAAAGGCTGGGCCCTGCTCGCGAGAAACTGGCCAAGCTCACAAGGTCGTTACGATTGTCGTTGGAAGCCGCTGTGTCCCCCCAACGCGCTGCACAGCCTTAAAGCGCCGCCGAGGGATTTGGCGGAAGCTTGACTGACAGGCTTGACATCAAGCTTGCTGAGGCATTGCAGCCCCTTTGGCGCCCTCAGTTGCAGCCACCGCTGAGATGCAGTGGTTGTGACGCTTATTTGCCATGGGGCGACCATTGTTTTTTTTTCTTGTAACAGGTTTTCAGCAGGACGACCCCGCGCTGGGCCAGCAATGACGTGCGGAGTGAGAGCATATCCGCGCGTCGCTCTACGCGCACAATGCCGAAAGCGGGCCGAGGAAAGTGAGGAATGGGTGTGCGCTTGATTCGGTGGGGGTGATGGGGGTATTGTTGGGGTTTCGATGGCATAGATACAGCGCACAGTGGCAGTGCGCAGTCTTGCAAGGTGTGAAGCTACTACTAATATGGGTACAGCTGCGTCTTGGTTGAGGTCATGGGGCTGCGAGCATAGCCGTCATCACGTTCTACTCGGACTTGTCAGTGAGCCGCACTTTGGTGGGCAGGGGGATGCCCAGGCGCTGCACGCCCTCGGCAAACTCCTCCAGGCTGATCTGCCCGTTGCCGTCCGAGTCGAGGCGGTTGAAAAAGTCCTTGATGAGGCCCCACGTCGATCGTCTGCATGTCCACCTTGTTGTCGACCAGCGTGGGGCGGAGGAACTTGTAGCCGACCGCCTCGCGCGGGAACTCCTTGCTGGCCTTCTCGGGGTTGGCGGCGTACGCGGCGCGCTCCACCTCCCATGCCTTCCAGCGGTCCAGGCGCTCCGCCACCTGCATTGCATCCGGGGCACAGAGCAAGGTCTCAGGTCTGCTGGCGTGATACAGCTGCCGTATCGAGGCGTCCGCGGTTGCTGATGAATGTTAGTAGGGATACTACAGGTTCCAGGACAACCCCACAATGTAAAAAAGGGACTTTGCATTAGCTAGCTAGAGCGCTCAGCTAAGGCTTCGGGATGGGGGCTTGCCCCGACTCGCATGGCTCAAATGGGCCGATGCCCAAACGGGTAGGGCGGACCTTTCGTTGTGGTGAGTGCCGGGTATTTTGATGGCGCAGTGTTTTCGGCGGTGATCCAACAGTGTTGGAAAGTCAGTCACTGGCCTCCACTTAGTATTGTGGAATGCTTCAGCAATTTGCTTGTTGACTATAACGAACCGTCGCCTACCCAGGGCTCTCCGTAACTGGATATCTGCCTAAACTGCGCCGTCGTAGAGACACTGCAAGGGTTTCACTGTTGCCAGTCCTGTCCCCGGGGGGCAGGGGGGGGGGGGGGGGGGGGGAGAAGGAGAAAAGGGTAGGCTTTCCTGTTTGTCCCAGGCGCGAAAAAAAGGCCTCGACTAAACGCTAAATCCAAATAGCACTGGGAAGCCTCATCAGACCGGGCATGTGGGTATGTCTTGGTCACACTGGTCAAATAGCAGGGGCCGGTCTGAGGCTGGCAGAACCCACCGCGTCAATGAACTCCTCGGTGGTGAGGCCCTCCGGGCCGCAGAGGTCTTTGGTGCCGCGGCCGGTGGCCATCAGGTGGTGGCAGATCTTGCGCATGACGCTGGTGAACTGCACAAGCTCGCTGTCGGGACGGCCCTGGGTTGGGATCCAGGGAGGCGGGGTCAGCGTCCCATCATGCTTCACGTCGGCCGGCATACAGCGCTTGCGATTGTGGTTTGAGGGGCGCGCATTGATGGAGATCCTCGCAGGATAATACGTGCGCCACACCTCATGCGAGGCCAGGCAAGAGGGTTCCAGGGGTGCGATACCGCGAGGCTCTCGGCGTGCTGCATGGCGCCAATCATGGCCTCCACCATGCCCAGAGGGTTCAGGCTGGTCTTCTCGCCGCGCAGGTGAGCCTCCCACATGTCTGCATGAAAGAGGCAGGGTGCGGGGCACGACCGACTCAGCGCAGGGCTCCAACAGCTCCGTGGGCATGCGCCGCCTGCCCAGGTCCAACCGCCCGCACGTACCTTTGCCCTATGTAGGGCAAAGCTATGTATCAGGGTGGCCAGGGTGGGGGGGTTGGGGGGGGCACCTGCGACGGTGCCGTGGCTGGCCTCAAACTCCTTGATCATGGTGCCGTCCTTTGCCTTGCCGATGAGGTTGCTGGTGATGAAGCCGGGCGAGCGGTGCACCTGCGCAGGGTGGGCGCAGGGGGGTGTACACGTCTGAGGGCGGCTACTAGAACACAGTCTGCCCACACATGCAGCAGTGACCCAGCAGCGCAAGTCCAGAACCCTCCCTGCTCCCGCCACTTTGATGCGGCCGTCAAGTTGCAATTGTATGGGTACCAGAAAACTGCAGCACAGCTGGCTGAGGTCTTAGCTCTCATGGTGAACGCCCAGCACGGTGCATCTTGCCAAATCTTTACTCAATATAACGGTGTTGGGGCGCCGGGGGGTCTAAAGGCAATCGAGCAGCAAACCTTAGCCTAAACCAAACCGTTAATTGAAATGGGGCAAGTATTGTGCCCAGGGTCTCATATACCCTATCTGCCTAGCATGAACCCTGCGTGACTTGATGCCTCCAGCCCAGGCTAATGACCCCCCCCCCC
The DNA here is from genome assembly GCA_006384855.1 of Tetraselmis striata. Taxonomy (NCBI): domain Eukaryota; kingdom Viridiplantae; phylum Chlorophyta; class Chlorodendrophyceae; order Chlorodendrales; family Chlorodendraceae; genus Tetraselmis; species Tetraselmis striata. Next base: position 47,773 of record VCJN01002623.1, read on the forward strand.
CCCTCTCCCCTTCCTCCAAACCCGGTTACAAGTTCGCAAAAGCGGCACAAAACAGGCAACAGCCTGGCCTGGTCCCAGGCAGGTGGCGGGAGGGCTGGGGCAGAGAGGGGTGGGGCTTGCAGCCACTGGCGCCTCACCTGGGCAACCTGGTCAGTGAGCATGTCGCCATCGTAGTTGTGGGCCTGCGGAGCGCAGCCGGTACGCAAGGTAAAGCCTACGCCTGGATGCCACAGTTGCGAACAGCACGCACTGCAGGACCAGCACGCGGCGAGCCGGTTGTCGCGCGTACCGCCATCCCGAAGCCGCCGTCCGTCCAACGGATGATCTGCATTGTCGCGGCGTCGCTGATGAGATGCTGCAGGGTGCCGCCGCTGCGCTCCAGCAGGCCGGCAGCCTGCACGCAGGGCGAGGAGGAGGGGTGGGGTTGGGGGGGGGGGGGGGGACTTCAGCGCAAGGGACCTGTGAAAACTGCTCTGCTGCGCGGCTTCAGTGCGGCGTGCTGGGGGAGAGGGGGCCACCTCAAACTTGGACTTGTAGTGGCGGTCAAAGACCTCCTTCATGGCGACCCAGAAGGTCTCCTGCCACTTGAACACCGTCTTCTTGGTCACCACGTAGGGCGTGACACCCACCTCCAGGCAGCGCTGTGCATGGCGGGGCGGCCGTGAGGGGCAACCACGCAAAAAAAAGTAGGCAGGCAGGCATGCAGGGCAGAATGCGGGCGATGTAGCTCGGAGCTCGTGGCGGCTGCATTAACTATGCTGAGGCGAACACAGATAAGAGAGGGGGGGGGGGGGGGGGGTGCTGAGGACAGGGGGCTCACAGTGAAGAAGTGGTGCGCGAGGTCGGGCACGTTGTCGAGCGGGTTGTGGTAGGTGACAGCCACAGACTGGTTGTCGCCCATGTAGCGGTCGTCCACAACGACGATCTCCGCCTACCGCAGCCACAAAGCGCAGCCCTCGTGAGCCACATGAGACGGCTGCTGGGGCTGCAACCAACCGGGCGGCAGGCTGGGAGGGGGGGGGGGGGGGGGGGTTAGCGGCCCACCTTGGGGTCCTTGGGAGTGAACACTGTCGCCAGACGGCCCTCGCCCACTGCCTTCCAGCCCGCGCCATACTCGCCGCCGACAGCGTGGCGCTCAAAGAGGACGGGCTGCCGGTGCGGGCACGCAAGCAGGGGGCGGGAGACCTCAGCTAGTAGGCCCGCCCAATGGGGGGGGGGGGTTTGCCGGAGCTATGGCATGCACTTTGGGGCGTGAGGGTGGCCGCCTGGTAGAAAGCAGGAGGCCGGGGGGGGGTGGGGGGGGGGGGGGCAAGTGACGGGAGATCGTTATGGACTGCATGAGGGGAGCTGCTGCACGCTTTGTCGGCGCACCTTGTCAAAGCCGAGCTTGATGCCCTCGATGTGGATGGTGTCGCGGCTGATGGTGATGCCGTTCCAGCCGCGGCGCATCGCGCCGTTGGGGCTGCCCCATGTCTGCAGGGGCACGACAAGGCGGCTCAGATGAGGGCCTGACCAAGCGTCAGTGCGACAGCAGCGTGCTCCCCCCCCCCCCCCCCCCCCCCCCCCCCGGGGGGCTGTGCCTCCATCGACGGGCGTGTGACGTAGTGGAGACGGCTGCTACGCCACTGGGTGCTCTACCCGCCCTTGCTGGCCCCCGTGTGGCATCATCCACCCAGTTTCCCAAGGGGGTCTTCCACTACGGATGCCGGCGCACCTATAAGAACCCGCTTTAATGCCTCAGTTTGTGCATGTCTACCACCTTCCGTTAGGAAGCTTTACTGTACTTTCGCCAGTGTTCCATCCAAATCGGGCCTCCTGACAGTTATGGCAGGTTACTATTCGCAGTGTTCTAATAGGCAGTGCTGTGTCAGCACACTTGGGACGGGATCACGTTAGGCTCAGGACGGCTCGCCGGGCTGGCCCCACCTTCTTGAGGCCAAACTTCTTCTTCTGCTCGGCTGAGGGCGTAATGGTGGGCTCCTTGAAGATGGCCTTCAGCTTGGCGCCAGCCGCCACGGCGTCGCGCAGCACCTGGTCTTCCGTGTCGTCGCGCGACTTGCAGCTAAGGTCGAAGTACTCCCACTTGCTGGTGTCCACGTGCGGCTTGATCCACTTGTCCAAGATGAGGTTGGAGCAGTAGTGCGTCATCTCCTCGCCCGCGATGTACACCATCGGCGCCGCCACCATTTTCGTCTCGCTCGCAGCAGCCGAAGCGAAGCCCCGCGCCATCAGGCGCGGGGCCAGGCGGGACAGCGGTCCCACAGTCATCGTGCGTGCAGAGCGACCGTGCTCCCACAATCGGCACTGCGGGGGGACGGGGGGGGGGGGGGGGGGGGGGGGGGGGAGTGTAGGCAAGCCAAACGTTATCAGTTTTATTCCGATATCACCGCCTACTGCTCCCAGCGCTCCGCGGGCGGATCGGCAGAGCGGCGGCGTCGGCGGCTACTACGCAGCGAGAGCGGCGAGACGAAGTGTGTGTGGATGGCTGGGGAGGGGAAGAGCGCGCGCAGGGAAGGGGGTCCCCGCTCTCAACAGTGTCCCTGTCTGGGCAGCCCTGTCAACGGGCGGCGCATCAACCCTAATAATTCGCTTTGCCACTGCTACTACAGATACATACCCTGTACTAACGGCAGTGGTTCCGATTATTTAGGGGTTTGTCGGCGGGGTGTCGGAGGCGCGCGCGCGCCACGAGGCGTCCGCACCAAGCCTGCGAGACACGCCAGCGAATGGAAAGCGAGTCTACCTGCCGCGCGTCTAACACAGTGAATGGGGGATTGTAGGCACCTTCGAAAACGAGAAATGCCGTGGACTGCACCCTGCTCTGCTCTGCGCGGTGGGGCGGGACTGGACTGGACCTGATAGGTATGAGGTTTGGTTATGCTGGGAGTGCCGCCAGGAAAGCTGTTCCGGCCGGCGGCATGTAGTTATCTTTTTGGTACCTGTACAGGGAGAGCGTCAAGAGAATGCACGGAAAGTACCGGCGGCATGTAGTCGCTACCGTACCTGCAGGCATGTCGCTCGCCTTTCGGTCTGTCCATCTCCCACTACCTACTGAATCCCCCTTTAGTGAATCTACACCTATAGTGAACGCGAGGGGAGGGGGGCACAACGCGCATGTAAGTACTTTACTTCGTACCTCTATGTGTACCCACCCCTACAGTGAACAGGGGGGAGGGGCCCCGAATGTTCATTATTTATAGAGGTAATGATGTCACTGTATGGGTTTTGACTGTATGATTTATTATACCCCCCATGTCGCGACCGCTGATAGCAGGTCGTGAAAATAGACGGAAAGCGTCTAGGAAATGCACGGAAAGTAACGGTACAAGTACTTAGGCAGGAAACACCCTGCATATCAAGCGGTAGAGCAAAGTTAACGCCGGGACGCCGGGCTCGACCAAGAGGCTGCTGACAATTCAGACCAGCCGGTCAAAGAACTTCCCGCGGATGACGCAACCGAGGGGGCCTACTGGCGGCGGGCGGAGAGAGATATTCGATGAAGAAAATGTGCAGCATGCAAAGGACGAGGCGTGAACGACAATGACTCCCACCGCCGCTAAGAACTAATATATGGATTATATGCAATAACCATGGAAGCCACCAATCGTGCTATAGCTCTAGCCCGCTAGGCGAGGGGCAAGCCCTGTGGCGATCGAGATATGAACCAATTCGTATGGAAGATCTCGTCCGAGCGGGCGCAGTAAATAGCGTAGACGCTTGCGCTATAAGAAGGTGACGGTGAAGATGCCGACAGAGTGCATGCGGCCTTACGCGGCCGGCTAGATGCCTAGATGGTAGTATGGCTGGTCACCAAAGAGTGGTCATGATATATGAAGGAGAAGAACAAGATAAACGCAACGAATATACCCTGGTGCAGCCACATGAAGAGGCTCTTGTTGAAGGCTTGGCACATAGCGCTAGTCTAGAAGAATTAGCGGATACCGTAACTACGGCGCGCATGGATTCCGCCGCCATGCATGATGATACCATCGGACGATCAAAATGCTTGATGGACGATAAGCACGATCATTGCAACGCATATGATTTTATATAAAAGGAAAAAGGTTCTGTGGCGCCCGCCGCCAGGTTGCGGCACACCTAGAGCGGAGGATTATTTGTGTGGCAGGCCATGCGGCGCCACCGCCCCTATCTACCTCCACGACGTGGTGGGCGCTGGTAGTCCCGAAGACCCGTGCCCGGCTGGATGCGGCAGGGGGGCTGAGCGGAGTGCCCGGCTGTGGCGGGTCCTCGGATCTTGCGACGACCGGGCAGCCATGATGGGGGCTTTTCAAATAATACTCGCAGTACCGGTAGTGCCTACGGGCGCATGTACGGGGGGCTGCCACGAAATATTCATGTGCGACCTCGGCCTTGCGTCGGCCTCTTCGCTCGACATCCGCCTAGGGGTGGGGACGGAGGAGGCTATGTACGACTCGGTCGGGGGGAGCCCACTCGCGGGGGCTGTTCGAAATAAAACTGTATTTTCGTACTTAAATAGTGCGACCTGCCCGGTACGGGGGGCGATACAATATTCGGCACAGCCTTGCACGGTGGCGAGTGTCATAAATCCAAATGTGCACGGGGCCCATGAAGACGTCCTCGGGCGGTGACCTCGGCTAGGAGCGTGGGCAGGTGGTTGCTGCGCGCGTCGGGCGATCCGGCACTTGTGTGCTGCACAATAAGACAAGCGAGCATACGACCAGCAGTGCAATTGTAATTGAAATTGATTACAACGTGCAAGTCTGCTGCTCTCCACCGCCCATACTGAGTTGCTCTTGGGGCTTGCCATCTCTAATCATAGTAAGGAACACATACATATAGGTACATGGAAGTGTTTTCCCCACCTTCACGAGCCGAGCCGGACGGCCGTCGTCGCGCTAGATCAGCCCCCGTCTCGAGCCACTACCGGCGGTGTTCCCGGACGTCCTCGGAGTTCGGAGGTGAAGGTGGGGAAAACAACGCAAGGCTTCTCGGATGACCCCATCAGGAAAGCGTGGAAATGAAGAAAGGTAGTCAGCGGCAGCGATTTAGCGAAGAAGTCGGCCAGGTGGGCCGGGGTAGGCGTGTAGTGCATGTAGAGGATGCCGTCTCAGTAGAGTTGGACCGCATACTGAAACCGGAGGTCAATGTGGCGTTGCGCACATGTAATTATACCATGTAGCACCTGAACGATGCATGCGCGGTTGTCCCCGCATACTTGTACCGGGGCAGCAGTGGGGTGGCTGAGCTTGGCGCAGAAGAACGCGAATAACCGCCATACATGTGCAGACCACGCAGAGCTCCACGAACTCCGCTGCGGCAGTAGACATGGCCACGCTGCCTCCGAACCTTGGATGCCTGCGGCAGGTCGTAGAGTGCCCCAACGGGATGCCAAGCCCGGTCCTTACGGCCACAAACGAGGGGGAGGTAGTCATAGGCATAGGTATCGCCAGTGGTGAGTAGATTGCCGCGAACGATCACGCCGGCCTCGCGCTTGATGATGTTGCCATCCTCGTGCTGCGCCGCGAAGGCCCACGCCGTCCGTTGGATGACCGCTGACTCCTTGCCGCGTCGAAACTCAGGGACGTGGACCCAGATGAAAAATGCCATCGTGGTGATAGTGTTGATCTCATGGTTCATGGACTTCTTCCAGTCATCGGGGCGAGTGCTGGAGATATCCTCATGATAGTTGCGCGGCGCCGTGGACACGCAGACATTGGGTGCTGGTAGGGCGAGGGCTGTCAGTCGCGCTGAGCGGGGGCACACAACCGCCGCGATCGCGGATGCCACCAGTGTTGGGTGGTAGTCGCTGAGGTCGACATAATGGGAAGTCCATTGTGCATGTTTGCTGGTGTGAGGAGCCGACAGCGCCGTGGCGTCCCCCTCCTGATGGTGCGGAGCGTGCTGTTCGTTGTGATGTGGAGGCGGGGGCCCCTCTTGCGCCGAAGCAAGCGCCGCCGATGGCAGCATGGGTGGCGGTGCGTGGGGCCCCTCCTGCTGGCCCGAGGGTTGAAACGCGTCCATCAGGTAGTCAGCGTTGGAGAACTGAAAGGCCGGCATAGAGAGAGGCGGGGTCGTGCGCCCGGTAGCCGGGTTATGGTAGATGCGGCAGCCACTGAAGGGCCCGGGGTCGGCGAGCTTGATGGCGGCGACGTTGTTGCCGCAGTTCCGGATGTCTTGCGGTTGAGCGATAATGGTCCACAGATGGGTGTCGCGTTGAGCCGCCAAGCCGCAGGACGCCGCGCGCACGATGTTGCATGCTCCAAGTGAGGAGAGTACTTCATGTAAGGCCAACGCGTCTGGAAAATTTTGCACAATATAGCGCACTGGTGTGGGCTGAGAAGACAGGTAGAAGCGAGTGAAACCGATGACGGAGGCGAAGGCACGAGAGCGATGGTCCTGCCAATCAAGGCGTGAGCCCGTGCGTGACCATGGTTGACACGGTGTGCTTAACACGACGAGGGTGAACGGGCGCAGCCGCTCCAGCTCCGTGATGGTGATGTCGTTGATGTGCATGGGGTCCCGTCATGACAGTCCTGAAATGCTGATGGAGGCAGACGGCCCGGGCATTTGCTGCTGATGACATGTAGGTGATGTGGCCACATAGTGCGAGCCTCCGTTGATGGGTTGGCGCCGATGAACGCGTGGATGGAAAAGCCGTATTCCACCACAGCCTCCACCTCAAATGCCGATGGGCCATGGCAAGGCGAGAAGAGATGTTCGATTACCAAAGAAGAGCTTGGCATATGGAGGAGCGGGGCAGCGGTGAGTATCGCGAGCGGCGGTGGCAGGTCTCCACGTAGGGCGCCCTGCCCTGTTGAACGTCGTGGGCCGTCAGTGCCGCTGAGGTTGGGCACGCGGGTGAAGCGAGGCATAGAGGTTGAATTGGGGCGGAAATGGGCTGAGAGCGGAAGTGGCGGGCACGCCATGGGTGTGAGAACGGGAACTGGAAGTTGTCGTCAGAGTTGGAGTAGGGGACGTGCCAGGATTCATGAAATTCATCGTCTTCGTCGTCCTCGCCCTCCCCCTCCTGCGCTCCGGTGGCTGCCCCTCCTGGGGCGGTGGTGGTGGAGGTGAGCATGACGGGCAGGCCGCTGTGGTGTGGTGCCAACGAGGACACACCCATTAACGGGTAGGCCTCATGGCATCCTCACGGCTGCTGGTCGGAGTCGTTTTTGGCCGGGTGATGTCCGTGGTGGTGATGTCCGGCCGGGGAGACGAAGCCGAATGGGTGGTGATGGCGCTACATGTCGTTGTTGTCGCTCAAGATGGGCCAATATTGCTGCCGCTGGGGCCTGTTTTGATGGTTGTAGTCGTGGCGCAGGTTGTAGGCATAGTTGTCGTTGATGTGACGCTCCGCAGGCGCGCGCTGACAGTGACCATAGCGAGGGTTGTTCATGGTGCTGGGTGGGGCGGTGTCACCCAGGAGACGCAGGCCGTTGGCATGGCGCCTGGCCAAACACTGCTGTTGAGCATGGCATGGACGGTCACACCTGATGCAGACGATGTTGGGCCTGGTGGCATATAGTTGGTCCATGGGGTCGCAGGAATTGAGGGTTGGCGTGCGGGAACGGGCGCGCTGCTGACGATGACGCGTGCGCGCCTCCATGTTATGTCCGGCACTTTGATGGTTGCCAGCCTCTTGTTGACATTGGTTGCCGAGATGGTGGCGTCGACAATGTGATCGTATGCTGGGTGAAGTCCTGGGATGAGGTATGTAGTTGATGGCCACGTACTCGAATGTCCACCGGCCATGTGCCTTGCGCAACAAATTCCAGAGGTTCCGGCAGCGGCAAACGTACACCTGGACCGGCTCATTCGGGAGCTGGCCCGCTGTGATTTCTTCCTCCAAGCGCTTGCGCTCCTCTATGGCAGACCCCTACCTGGAGTTCAGTAAACAGGGCCGTCCAGGCCGCCTATCCACACTTCCTGGAGTCCATGCTGATGCTGTCGACGATGGCCAGTGCCATGGGATAATTCGCTGTCGCGTGGCGCAGGGCTGCCAGAAGAATGAGCTGCTCATGGTGGGTGCTTTTGCCCTTGGTGGTGTCCAGGTAGCCGGCGCTGCCGAGGGAGATCTTGATGGCCTGAGCATTATCACGGGTAGAGATGCTCTGGTCCCACACGGGGACCGTCGCGAGGTCGAGTGTCGGCTTTATTGCAGACGGCTTGATCCACTGGATGTCACTGGAGTCACTGTAGTCTGACGCATCACCGTGTAGGCTGAAAGCGTCTTCAGAACTGGTATCACTGTCACTAAAGTCAGGCGGCGGTGGGTCGCTCTTGGTGGTGGGTCGCCCCAGGGTCCTTCTTGACCGCACTCCTCCCAGCTAGATTAGGCAGAGGGGTGTTCATCATGCCGGTGGTGATGCTGGTAGACATGGTGGAAGGATGGCGCACTTATCCTGGAAGATGTATATAATTGTAGGGGTGGGCGGGTGGCAAGAAAAGTCTCGTCGCACGTCGCCGTCGATCGTCGAAAGCTGTCGAGGGTCGAGATACAGTCACGCAGGTTGAAGCCTCTGGCAGGCGTCGAGCACGGGGAAAGACGTCGAACCAAAGGAGAGGGCCCAAAACCTGTCGGAGGGAGATTGTCGAAGTGATGGCTGAGTGGCACTGTTAGCACTGATGGAAAGAGAGTCGGCGAGAGTAGTCGGCGTGCATGCGTCGAATCGCGTCGAGTGCCAGCAAGCGAGATGCAAACTGGGAAGGCAAAGGGCTGCTATGAGCCGTGGGCGATGGACGATAGGTAGTCGCTGTCGCCGTGGTGATGGCTGAGTGGCACTGTCACGAGAGAGAAAGGGTGAGTCGGAATATTGCTAGAAAAGCAGTTGACTGAATTACAAGGAGCCAAGGCTGGCAATTTATACCAGCCGGCTAGGTGTCGATTAGGACGGGCACCTCTCCATCTAAGAAGGCCAACTAGCAAAGATGCCTAGGTGCCATGCTTTGGTAACAACTGGGTGCCGTAATTCTGCCATACGGTCTAAATTAGGCACATGTACGGCAGCCAGCTGTTCACTGGAAAAAATGCGGATTTCACAGAGAGAAAAAGCGGATTCAGGGTACCGGGGTACCCTGGGTCCAACACACACATCAATATTTATATAAGAAATAAAAACATTGTACTGCCTGCACGCGCTGCTTTTTGTTTTTTCGCCCCCGGGACAGGACTGGCACCAGTGAAACCCGCCTTGCAGCGTCTACTCTACGACGGCCGTTTGGGCGCGCTGCTAGGCGGATGACCGTCGCTACAGTGCCTGTTGTAGGATTGAGCCGGCCGGCGAGCAGCATCAACCACATCCACCTCCCATCTGCGGCCGGTGCCCTCTCTTGTAGCGCCACTCGTAGGAGTAGCAACTAGCTGTACCGTGCAGATTCCAAGGGCAAGGAGTGACCGACTGCAGAGTGCGAACTGACCCCTGGTGTTCCGCTGTCGTAGCCTGCATAAGTTAACGCCTGCAGCCGTTTCTACTTGCCTGCCTCGTCGCACGTGGTTTAAGTCGAGAATCACCCGGCGGCAGGTCGTCAAGGTCGTCAACAACACCACGGACCCGGAACAGGTGCGCGCTGCGGGCCACCTGCGCCCACACGGAAATCGCCCGCCGTGCCAGATTGGTATGGGGTTGGTGGTCAGGTCATCGTCTGCACCGGGTGCCCCCTGGCGAACCTTCCCTGAAGGGGCTCTCGGCCGGTCGCAGTGGTCCGGGTTAGAGCCCTGCTGGGGTCAACGCCGGTCAACGTCGGTCGCCGGGGATGGAAAGCCTGACACCCACCCACCCCACACCCGGCTCCCACCTTCTCGCAGGCAGCGGTCAGTGCGGCTCAGTGGCGGTATGACTGTCCCATCGTCATCGTCGCTGCGGACGCCTAAGCTGTCCGGTGCCGCGGGCAGCCCGCACAGCGACAGCTCGGAGCGCCGCCTGAAGCACATCCTGGGCGGCGCAGCGGGTCCGTGGCCAGACCCACGTGGCGGCGGTGACTGAGCTAAGTGGCATCTGTCGGGCAGCTGGATGAGGCAGGTGCTGACTGCGAGCCGCTCCTGGTGCGCAGGGACCGCCGGCGGTCGGGTTTCCTCCTATGGAGCGGTGCGGCGCGGCGATGGGGAGGCGCGCGAAATAGAGTTAGAGAGTGAAACAGGGAGAAGATTGTGGGTGGGTGGTCGCACAGCATCCACCCTGCGCATGACGCCCTGACCTCCCCTTTGCTGCGCCGCAAGCAGGACACGGGCAGCTCGCTGCAGCTGGAGCCTTACGCCGGCGGCAGGCTGGTGCGGGCGCGGCGGGCTCATCTCATAGTCCCATGCCTCTCATGTGACACGGCCCCAACAAACCTGACCCTAATTTAGGCCACCCGCCGACCGCGCAATGCCCCTCCTCATGGCCCGCCACGCTCTGAGCCCCACACACCCCGCGCCCTCCGTCCTCACCGCAGGGCGGCGCCAGCTTTGTGCGCGACTTTGAGAGCAGCCTGGAGATTCCCACCACGCCCTCCGCCCTCAGCAAGCTGCCGGCCGGCCGCGACGCGCAGGAGCTCAACACTGCGGTGTTTGAGGACCGTCTCGTGCGGCAGGTGCAGGAGATTGTGAGCGCACGCCAGCAAGGTGCGCCACCCGGGGCAGAGGAGGGCGGGGGGGGGGGGGGACATCACTCTGCCAATTACCCGCCCGCCTTCTCGGCCCCTTCGCCATCAGCTGATCCTTGAAGTGGGGCCCTGGCAGAGATCCGCAAGACGGAGGAGAACCTCAACACGGCCCTGAAGGAGCTGCAGGTGGGGAGGGAGGGGAGGGACCGAGGGAGGGATTTCGAAGGGCGTTCCCGGGCATGGGATGGGAGCGGAGCTGCGAACTGATGCGCGATCACGTGGCGCCGCCTCAGAGTGTGAAGCGGGCGGAGGAGGCGCTGCTGCAGCGGCGCGTGGCGCACTTCACGCAGGAGTTCAAGGAGGGGATCTCGGAGCTGGAGCGTGGGTTCCTGGCGCAGGTGCGCTGTAGGCTGGCTGGGGAGCAAGGGGCAAGAGGCACGGAGAGGGAGAAGGGAAGGGAAGGGAGTGGGGGGGGGGGGGGGGCACTGCCGCAGATGAAGTGCAATATGATGCATGATGACCATTGCACTGGCGGTGTGTTACTTCTTTCCAGTACTACGGATGCTGGCGCGGCACAAACAACGCGGCAAATGGGAACCTGCGCGCCCTGGCAGATGTCAAATAATACAACGTATACGAAACAACGACGGAAGTATAGCGAATGTTCGTATGGGTGGCTAGCAAGCACAGCTTGAGGAGTGATAATAAGGGTTATTGTCGGTGCAGCGGCACGCGTACTCGACAGGAGGCAGGTGGAACGGAAAACGGGGGCACGCACATAGATACTGGCATAAAACATAGACACAAAAGACATAGATACTGGCAGCATTTAGTTACGTACGTCACCGCCCATCACAGTATTTCCAATGGACTCATTTTTATGTCAATTGAGTTCGTACCGCTCGCCTGACCATGCTGTGTAATTGGTTGCCCAGTTACCTCCACAGTGTCACAAAATGCTGACACATCGACACCTCCCTAATGTGTGCGTGAGGTACTACGATGAGCTTTGCCTAACACGTGTTGTTTCCTCTTTGCGTGGGGTTTGCACAGGAGAGGGGGGGGGGAGGAGGGCCAAACAACACAACAACGCATTGCACGCACAGAAAGTGTGTCTACGGGTTCATTGCCGATGCCTTTCACCGAGTCTGATTTCGCCCCCGCATGACCCCCCCCCCCCCCCCCCCCCCCTCCCCCCAACCTCTTGCGGGAGCTCAGAAGGGAGAATCGTAATTTTGTACGGACTTGTCGGAACTTACCACGGAATCCTCAACACGATGTGGCCAAATTGTTCAGCGCCACTTTGGAGACCCGCGTAGGGCATTGAGCGGTGCGGCACGCATTACATATTGGGCCTTAAAGGACCAGCCGTGCCGCGCACCCGGCATGGGAGCCGGGTTTTTGTCGGAAAGTCCGGACTTGTCGGAACTTACCACGGGATCCTCGACACGATGTGGCCAAATGATTCAGCGCCACTTTGGAGACCCGCGTAGGGCATTGAGCGGTGCGGCACGCATTACATATTGGGCCTTCCGGGACCAGCCGTGCCGCTCAACCCCCCCCCCCCCCTTTCTCCCTCCACTGGGGATGCGCCCGCTGTGCCGCTCGCGCAGGCGGAGGAGCTGAAGCAGCAGATGGTGGCGAAGATCGAGGAGCAGAAGGGGCAGTGCGAGGCGGCGGTGGAGGCCAAGGTGCTGGCGCTGTCGCAGTCGCTGCAGCTGGTGCCCGGGGCGCTGGCCGCAGCAGTGCCCTTCACCCCCGCCAGCGAGGCGCCGCGGTACGCCGCACCACACGCAGGCGGCCGGCCCGGCCGCAACGTTGTTGCAGCACCGTCAGCTCACGCCAGTTGAGACTGCTCAAGCCATGATTGCATTGGCCCGAACCTGCCACCAGTGGCTATAGGAGTGGGCCAGTGGCCTGCTATATCATCTGCAGGAGGGTTGCCCGGAGGTCCATTGGAAGCCGACTTTACTTAGCCACGTGGACTGGAGGTCCGCGTGACAACGTAACCGTAGTCAAGTTCGGTTTGACACTTCGTAAGGAGGGTGAAGCAGCACTGCAGTGGCAAACGTGCGTGGGCTTCGGTCAATTTACGTCGACTTCTGCAGGTTTCCTGGTCATAACATCGATATGTGGTAGCTTTCGGCATGTTTTTATTTGGGACCACCACCAGCCAAACTTTACGCTTACATTTGCGTACCCAGGCTCCACTTGTAAGTGAAGGGGGGGTCTCGCTGAACTCGGTATCACTACGCGACCCCCAAAAGTTTTGTTAACTCCCAGTGTCGCTCGACTTATTGAAGTCGGCTTTATTTAGTTGAATAACGGAACTGGGGATTAGCGACTACTTATGCACAACCCTCACCTTATCAACAGCGCATGGGCCATATATATGTATATATATATACATATATATATATATATATATATATATATATATATATATATATAATGTTATTTATTTATTTATATAATATAAATAATATTTATAAATATTTAATTTGTATATATATACATAAATGTATATATCAGCCGCGTTGACATCGCAAGGGGGGCGGGGTTCCTCAACGTAGCGCTTACTCTCTGCATAAGGAACCGCCGTACTTGTCCGCCCACGCCCAGCACAGGGTAGGACCCATCGGCAGACTGGTGGAAGACCTCACGTTTATGAAGAGGATCTGGTCAAATGGACGCTCGCATTGGCGGGGATCGTCGAGAGTTGTAGGGAGGATGAAAACCACCCCTCTGGGAGCCAGCCCCTCCTTGAGAAGCGAGGATAGCTGCCAGAGCTGCATTTAGTATTGGGATAGCGTCATAACTTTAGCCGTAGGCCCGCAGCGGCATGCGGCCTGACCTCCTTCCGGTGCTCCTGTGCAGGGGGCAGCCCATGTCCGCACCGCGCACCACAAGAGCCGAGCCGCTCGCTCCGCCCACCGCCGCGCCCCCCACGGTGGCGGTCTCCGAGTCCGAGGTGCGCCCAACCCCCCAAAATGTGGCTCTGAGCATGGACCATGCCTGGCCATTACCTGGGGATGCGCTGCCGTGGACATACTGACGCGGCCGCCATTCTGTTCCGCAGGAGGACAGCGATGGCAGCGATGCAGACCGGCGCCCGTCTGTCCCCACCAGCGGCAGCCACATGTGCGCGCCTGACCCCCTCCCCCCCCCCTCTTGCCACTGCGAAGTGGTGTGGATGACAGCAGCAACACCGCCTTCATGTGGCTTACTTTAACCCCCCCCCCCCCCCCCCCCCCCCCTCCACCCCCCCCATCCTCCCTCTGCCGCTCTTGCGGTGCGTTTCGCTTGGCAGGCGCTCGCCCTCGGCCCGGAAGGGCAGCTCGTGGCAGATGATGCCCGCCTCCCCGGGGCGCCGCAGCGGCCAGCACGCCCTCAAGCCAAGGTGCGCCCAAAGGAGATGCTCCCGCATGTCGGGGAAAACAGCGGCCATGGCACTGAAGGCGGCCTAGACTCCCAACACTACGTGAGGTGGCTTTTCAGCTGACCAGGCGGCTGTCTGGTGCACGTAGGCGAGCGGCGCCGCACCGGCCCGTCAAGGTGCTCGACCTGTTGGACTCTGACGACGACTGACCGCGCGAGGCGTGTACGGCGCGCCGGTGGCTGCCAGGGACCGCGCCCGTGATAGAGTTGATGTCGACATTCGACGTGTCCCAGCGCTGTCGGGAGCTCACGTGTGAATTGCGCTGCTCAGGGTAGGTGCAGCGCCGCATTTTGTGGATGTGTCGGTGTTTGTACACACAGCCGCTGCTCTCCATTGCCCTCATCCCCGTGGGAACGAATTGCACCGGGTGTGGAACTGGGGGGGAAATGCTGCTCCTCTTTTATACGGTTGCCGACGAAGGACTTCTGGCTCTTCGAAGAGCGCCAATATTTGCCACCCAGATCGGGGTGTCGGCAAAGGCCTCTTGCAAGTGTGACGGCGTTCGTTGGCATTTTTTACTAATTAGGAACGGTGCTGTACATTTCAAAACCAATACATTACGGGTGCCGCCGCACCTAAGGATATTAGTACTCTTACTATAAGTAGCCTCAGGTTGGGGTCGCATGCCATCACCTACAAGAACAGTCGCTATGCTTCCGATATAGTTTCGTCCACCTTTGACCTCTGGCAGGCAGGCCGGTGCTCTTATTCGCGCAGTGTTCTTATAACCATATGCCGGCACCCGCCGTAAACCAGCATACGCGAATCAACCAATCATGAAACGGCACATGTACAACCCGTACCGAGCAGTCACGTACGGCCTATATCCCGTGTATACACAGCCTTACAGGGCAGGGCAGACTCTTGTCATTGTTCTTGTAACTGCGTGCCAAGAGTAAAACGCAGAAGGGCAGGGGATGTCAGAGGTGCACGTTCGAAAAAATGCGTTCTTCAAAGTGCGACGGCACCTGTACTCCTGTAGCCACCCTCCCCAAAAAGGCAGCTCGAGTGGGACATAATTTCAACACCTGCAGACTTTGTCATGGAGCCAGTGCATGGCGGACGGACGATGCGCGGAAGGGATGCGAGTTCATTGGGGCTTGGATCCACAGTTGTCACCTCAAATGAAGCGCCCGCGCGCGTTTTCGCTGTGTATGTGCAGCAGGGGAGGGCGGGGGGTCGAGATATTTTATTATTTTGCCATGGTGGTCATGGCCTCAGTTTTCCGTCGGGCCCAATATTTAAAAGTCGATAACCAGCACCCTCTGACCGCCCCCCCCCCCCCCCCCCCCCCCTCCTCCTCTCGACTGCCCAACAAATAACTTACTGCAATGGTGTGACCACGGAAGACGCCACAAATTTATATATCGTTGTCGCTACGACTCGCTGCTCTTTTCGGTGCATATTAATTTTCAAATCAGCAGCAGCGACGGAGCAAGTGGCGATGCATCACTATCTGCTACTAGGGGTGCCGACGCGGTTATAAAAACACTGCGAACTATAAAAACACTGATTCTCAGATGAGTAGGGCGGACCTTTTGTGGTGAGCAGTGCCGGGTATTTTGATGGCGCTGTGTTTTAGACGGTGATCCAACAGTGCTGGAAATTTTGTCACTGGCCTCCAATTAGTCTGGTGGAATGCTTCGGCAATTTGCTTGTTGACTTTGACGGAGCGTCGCCTACCCAGGGGTCTCCGTAACTGGATCGCCGGCCGTCGTAGAGACGCTGCGAGGCGTTGCCATCCCTGTTCCCAGGACGAGCGGAGAAAAGCTTACTATACCTGCTAGAGGCCAAAAGTAGACGAAGCTGTAGCGGGACTATAGCGAATGTTGTTAAAGCTTCATGTAAGCCCAGTTTAAGGCCTACAAGGGTTCTTATAGGTGTGTCGGCACCGTATGCAGCTTATTTCTGCTTTCATGACAATATATGCAGCTATGATTACGAAGCATCATTAACTGAGCCATATGGACAGTGGACACCTTTACTGTACGTTCAAGCAGCGCATCAACAATGTGCATGGCCTGTAACCCTGTACACCTTCTCGGCAGTGCTGCTGCATCGCGGCGGCAAGCCGCATGCATGTCCCCTGCGGAGACCGAATAAACCTCAAGTGCACTGTTGAAATTACTTGGTCGGTTCTTTCCAAACAATGTCGGCGACTTTTCGATCCGACCGCGGATGGGGCCTTCCGCTGACCCCCCCCCCCCACCCCCCCCCCGGGCTTGGAAATTTCGGCAAAATCCCAATTAACATCAAATGAAGCCTATTCGGACCCAATCATATGCGGGTTCATGCAGCCGGGCCATAAGGCGATTGGCCTGTTGAGATGGAAAACTGGCAGAAAGTTTAATAAATTCCAATTTGAATTTGGACTTCAAATTCAAATTGGAATTGGGTGAGACAGAATTCAATAGGGTATGTCAGAAAGATGCAGTCGCTATATTGCCCCCCCCCCCCCCCCCCAGCAGAGTGTTATTCTGTATTGCACATGTACTACCAGTTCTACTACTAGAATTGCGCCCTCCCCCCCCCCCCACCCCCCCGGGGGGCTTAACTATTCTGCAGTTACAATGCCCCGTCGCGACCTGCACCTTGTAAAGTAAAGTTCGCCCAGGTCATCGACCGAAGCCGCCGCAGCAGCACTTGACCTCTTGCGCCAACCGCAGCCGTAGGCATGGCATAGCCATTAGAACGTTGCCTCATTCGAACCCGGAAGGGCTAATGCATCAACCGGGTCAACCCGGGACACGCCGGACCGGCCGATGTTGCTCTGAAAAGACGAAGCCGGGAATCGAACCCAAGACCTCTTGGATAAGAGACCACCGCTCGACCAGAATGTACCTTGCGTAATGGGATCTCTGTGCAAGTTTGCTCCCTGTAATAGCATGTCTCCAGTCTTCGTCATGGGGCTTACGCAGTGCCGCACGGGTCATTGAGCCTTGGGAGAGTACATGGTCATTTTGTCTTCGCCACTCGGGGGGCTAGCAGTACTGCAGAGCTCCCGTGGCCTGGCATAAACCAGTCAACCCACTGTCAAGGGGATCTGTTCGGCCTCGTGGTTGACGATTCGGCTCATAGTCATCGCCGGTTTATGAAGCGTTTTTACATGCTGAATCGCTGCATCGACGCGTTGGTCGTCGATTGATCTCGCGGGAGTATATCCGGGTTGGCGATCTGCTATGGTGCCGACCCTTCCTTCCCGCAACGGCGGTGTCATTCGTACTTGATGCCCTTGCCGAGGAACAGCGCGCTGGTGAAGCCGGTGAGGCCCACCACGGCCGCGCCCGCCATGCCGACCGCAAAGGGTTTGAGCC
Organism: Tetraselmis striata; assembly: GCA_006384855.1. Taxonomy (NCBI): domain Eukaryota; kingdom Viridiplantae; phylum Chlorophyta; class Chlorodendrophyceae; order Chlorodendrales; family Chlorodendraceae; genus Tetraselmis; species Tetraselmis striata. The sequence continues at coordinate 65,089 of VCJN01002623.1, forward strand.
CCACGCCCTTGAAGACGGAAAAGCTGGTGCTGAGCCCCACCGCCGCCATGGCGGTCGCCAGCAGCTGGCCGGAGGCGTCGGCGCCGACGGCGGCCGTGGCGGCCTTCCACTGCGCCTCCGACATCTGCCCAAACCCGGCGGTGGCGTCGCCCGCGGAGCGGAGGCCCGCCATGGCGAGGAAGCCGAAGATGAAGGGCGGGAAGAGCGTGGTGAGGGGGGTGCGCGCGGTGGCGCCCGCGGAGGCGTGCATGTAGGTGAGCGCGGGGATGACGGCGGCGAGGCACACGTTGCGCATGAGCTTGGTGACGGCCGCCACCTTGAGCGCGGTCTCGTCCTGGTACATCTGCGCGTACGTCAGGCCGGCGCCCATGACCTGCGAGGTGTCGTGGATGGCGGTGCCGAGGAACAGGCCGACCTGCTCCGAGGTGTCCAGCAGGTGGTGCGCGGCCACGGGGTAGGCCAGCATGCCAAACAGGCCAAACGCCACCACGTTGGCCACCGCGTACGCCACCTCCTGCTGATTGGCCTGCGCCGGAGGGACACACCCGCGAATCAGCCGCCCGGTGCCCACGGCAACCGGAGGGGCCCAACCATATCAACGTCAACGTATTAAATACCTACAAACGACAGGCCTGTTGCTTTAGACGGTGTTCCAACAGCGACGGAAATTCTGTCACTGGCCTTTAATTAGTCTTGCAGAATAGAATGCTTCGGCGGTTTGCTTGTTGACTATAACGGAGCGTCGCCTACCCAGGGCTTTCCCTAACTAGATCGCTGCCTAAACGGTCGCCGTAGAGACGCTGCAAGGGTTTCATTGGTGCCATTAGTCCTGTCCCGGGACGGAAAAAAAGCAGGCGTGTCGCCGGGGTTGTGCGTAAGTACTGTTACACTGCACTGCTGAACTTAATTACGCCGACCCAGTTCAGCGACTCTGAGGAATCACAGAATCCTTGGCGGGGGTAATTATATTTACAAGTATAATTACAATCACAATTATAATTAAACTCATACAAATTATGACTGTAACTATAGCTATAATTATGATTATAATTATACTAAGGAGGGAAGAGAGCCCCCCTCCCTGAGCGTAACTCAAGAATGCAACGGAAGTACCCCAGTTAAGCTGAGTTTGACATGTAAACGCAGCCCAAGCTGCCACACACAGATGTCATGGCCAAAGTTGCCGTAAACTGCCGGAAGTCCATGTGAGTTTGCCACTCAGATCCCTAGGTGGCTAAAAGGCATCACCCGGCCCCGATTGGGCGCCTGGCTGTAGGTTTGTCTTAACTTATAAACGTAATAATTTATTGAAGTTGGTTTGGCTCCAAATGGACTTCCGCACACCCTGGCATATAACCACACAAGAGCCTCATAGCGGGGGGGGGGGGGGGGGGGCACTTGGATGGCGGGGGCGAGCGCGGTGATGGCGGTGACGCCGCAGATGCTGGTGCCCGCGGCTGTGAGGGAGCCCAGGCGGGCGGGCAGCCCCAGGCGGGCGTTGAGCCAGAGCACGGAGCCCAGGCCGGCGGCGATGGAGGCCGCCACCACCGGCACGCCCGCGGCCCCCAGCTTCATCACCTCCACCGCGCTCAGCTTGGCGCCCACGCACACGATGCCGGCCTGCAGCACCGCCTTGGAGCAGAAGCGCAGGCCGGGCTGCAGCACAGGCAGCGCGGAGACGGGGAGTGCCAGGTTGTTGATGCCGAGGCCCAGCAGGATGGCCACCGGGACCGCGGAGATTGGGCTCGGGCCGTCTGCGCAGGGCGGTGACGCGCCGCGTCGTCAGGTGGCTCGCAGATGGCGGCATGCACCACAGCGGGGCGAAGGCCATGGTATGGTGGGTGCTGCCAGCGCCGTGCCAAAGCATGGCAGACGGCGCCATACATATAATATATAATGGTCATGTGCAAGTATGAATTTCTTTGTTTCTGTATTCATTATGATTAATATAGAGAGCACAGTCATGAAGTCTGGATGGCCAAATGTAGAGGTATATAATACATCCCCGTCGATACAGGGTGTACATATATTGCGATTATAGACGGATATAGGGTAATGATGGTAATAATAGGCTAGCTACATATAGCTACATATAAGAACGGTATATGTTAGCTTTGGTGGTGGTGCGCTTTCCCTGCCTAACACAGTTGGCCTGGCGGCAGTCCGGCGTTTACGGTAGCTCTCGTAGTGCCCTCTCCGTCCCCGTGTCCCATACATGAGCCGGGCGGGGCGGGGCGGCGCGCACCTCCCAGGCCCTGCGCCGCCATCATCGCCCCGCCCAGCCACTCCGCACCGACAGCGCCCACCTGCGCCACGGCGCCCGCCAACGCCAGACCCGGCAGGATCTTCGCCGCCCGGGTAAGAAACCCGCTGTTGTCTCCCGCCGGTGGAGGTTTTGGGGGCACCCCGCCGCTGGGTGCCGCCGATGGCGCGGAGGAGGGAGAGGAGGGCTGCTTGGCCGAGGACCCCGTGGCATGCCGCCGACCCACCGAAATCGGGACGCCGCCCGGCCTACGCCCGTGAGCGGCGACCTTCCGGCACGTCGATGGGGCCGCCAGGGGAGGCGTCGGCAGCAGCGCGACGGGCCCGCCGTGGGCGGTGGGGCGAGGCGCGCGGGCAAGGCCGGACAGCCCGCGGCGGAGCGCGGCGGCGGACATAGTAGCCGCGCCCCTACTGGCGAGGCGGTCCGGCAAGACAGCCTGCCCGAACGGCAGTGCTGGCGACGATGCTGGCTGGCCGGACGCCGCAAGTCCGACACGACTCGGCCGCCTCCACCACGTGTCGGGAATCCGCTGCTACGATAGAGGGGTGTTTGGGTTGCTTCTCCTCTTTCGCAACCCTAGGTGGCGAGTCGAGCGAAGCTGCTGCCCTGAGCAAGTCCGTGCCGTGCAATCCATAAGGCGGTCGGTTGCTTTGTTAAGCGAGCAAGGGGAATGGGGCCGGGCGCCGCGGGGATCGAGTAGTACAGGTACCGCTGTTAAAATAGTACTGGTACCCGGAACCCGTACGGGTACCATTACCCCTGCTTTTAGCTGAGTTTTTCTTACCGGCCTTCTGGTAATTGACAGTACCGCCTGGTACGGCGGTACGAATGGCCGCCGGGGTAGTACCGGGATAGGATGTATGCACTGTTATTACCGGTATCATCTGTGTTTTACTGTGGCGGGAGACGACATAGATGAAATGGTAGCATCGTAGTAGTAGCGTGTGTGTTTGTGTGTGTGGCGCACAAGCTATTAATGCGGTGGCATACACACACACACACACACACACACACACACACACACACACACACACACACACCGGCACCTAGCGCTCACACTTGCTAGTTTACATTCTCCAGCGGGAATTCGAAAATCAGCCGTGTGCGCCTTGCAACCCCACTGGATGGCGCGGAACCAGATGGTGCCACATGGTGGACACTTGGATTTTCTTTGGGCTCTCTGGTGGTAGTGCCGGTGGTGCGCTTTGCCATCGACACCCACGTCTAGGAGATGCCCCAAAATGATGTAAGCGTAATCGAGGCAACATCCGCATCAAAAGCAAAACTACTTTCGAATTGCGGTAGCGTGATTTTTTTTCGCCCCCGGGACAGGACTGGCACCAGTGAAACCCTTGCAGCGTCTCTACGACGGCCGTTTAGGCAGCAATCCAGTAGCGTAGCGTGATGTTATCGCGATGATATTATATATATATATATATATATGCTCATAGCTAGTGGCCTCGGGTACAGTGGTACACCTCGTACATCACGTAGTACTCATAGCAAATATATACATCGTAATTGTCACACTGTGTCCCTCATCTCAAGTGAGACCAACTCTCAGGTTGAGTTGGGAAACAACGCCCTCCTCTAGCTCCGGAATCGGGAACACATGCTCCGAAACCAATGTAACAATTGTGGCAACATCCGTCTCAACAACATCACGCTCGCCATGCGGGCAACCTGATATCGCAAATACACTCGTAGTCACCTCATATATGTACCCATCGTAGTTACACTTTCACGCTACTAGTAACATGTGTATGGACATCGTAATTTACACATAATAAGAGCCGTCCACATGGGGTTGCCAGATCCCGCGAGCGTCGTCCTCGCCGGCAACCGCACCCGCAGTTGGCTGAAAGCCTCGAACACTGGTTGCGTATGGCTGACGGGATGTGCACTATACGGGGGTCTGGGGCTGCAACTTTGTGCAGCTTATTCTGCACGACACCGGCATGGTTGTTATTAGCGTCTCGCATGTACAAATGGCGCTGTGGTTGCGCGGTATATGACTGTTTTCACACCCGCCTACATGCGAACACATAACAAATATTTTTTGTGACCTGTGGATTCAAATAATTAAATGATATGGACACAGCGCTTTTGAGCCCCAAGTATTTCCGCCAGCAACCCCACATCATGCCCTGACATGAACCCTTCCAAGGGGTATATGCGGATTTTCTGTAATCCTATAAACATGTAACACAAAATATCATTGTTTCATAGAACCTCTAGAAATGATGAAAGCATGTACATGGGTATGTTTTCTCGAAAGCATACCCTGGAACATGTTGGTTTCCCTGCAAAGCTAGCGAGCAAGAGGATCGCGAGGTGGTTGAATGAGTGCGATCATGTCCACAAGGAGGATGATTATGGGCGTGAGGACCCTCGGGTGAATGAGCTAGGGTTGGAGGTTCACGTGGGCGGCGAGCGGCCGCTACCTTTGCCTCTACCTTTTCGACGTTGTGGTATGCTGCCTGTGAACGCTTACAATTGGGTAATTACATGTTCTGCGCCCGCAGTTTCCGGTGGGGCCGGCCAAGCAGCGGCGGGGGCTTTATTTCGGTATTTCGGAACGCGGAGTGCGGTACGCGTAAGCACGGGAAGTGTTACGAGGTTCCTTTCTGAAAAGATCATTCGACAATGTGTTGATAATCTCACAGGGGGGCGCTTACATGGGTGTGTAGGAGAAGTCCTATCACTGAGTAAAAGCGGCGAAGACGCCGCTGCGCTCCCCGGAGCGGGCGGGCGGGAGATGCTGAAAATACTAGGTGATGTGAACAACAACCTCGGCTGTCCCCCTAGTTTCTACCGAACGCAATGCGTTTCTAGACAGCCCCGGGAGCACCCCCAGGTCTGCTGACAATTGGCCCTCCTCACGGATCCAATTACCATTTACTATTCATTATAACTGTTCTTTTCTAATAATTCTTGATCTTGAGCTTTGTTCACCTTATTCTTCATCTCTGCAGAAAACCGCTGTGGCCCTGGCCCACAGGCCACCACCAAACATGCCTTTCTGAGTAGATAATGAGGCAATGTGGTGGTAACCTCACAAGGGGCCGCTTACATGGGTGTGTAGGAGAAGTCCTGCCACTGAGTAACAATGGTGTCTGTGAAGACGCCGCTGCACTCCCATTGGTACAGTGAAGAGGCAGTTTAGAGGGCGGCAATGAGCCGAAGAATCTCGGTGGCATGTGCATTGAAGTGGCGAAGACGCCGCTGCACTCCCCGGAGCGGGCGGGCGGGAGATGCTGAAAATACTAGGTGATGTGAACAACAACCCCGGCTGCTCCCCTAGTTTCTAACGAACGCAATGCGTTTCTAGACAACCCCGAGAGCACCCCCAGGTCTGCTGACAATTGGCCCCCTCACGGATCCAACTACCACTTACTAATCATTACAACTTTATTTTTGCTAATAATTCTTGGTCGTGAGCTTCTTTTGCCCCATCCTTCATCTGCAGAAAACCGGTGTGGCCAGGCCACCACCAAACATGCCTTTCTGAGGGGATCATGAGGCAATGTGTTGGTAACCTCACAAGGGGGGGCCTTACATGGGTGTGTAGGAGAAGTCCTGCCACTAAGTAACATCGGTGTCTGTGAAGACGCCGCTGCACTCCCATTGGTCCAGTGAAGAGGCAGTTTAGAGGCGGGTGGCGATGAGCCGAAAAATCTCGGTGGCATCTGTATTGAAGTAGGCGTCCGGTGCATACTGGCGGCACGCCCAGTGCCCGACGCGTGGACGATGACCCGTGCGGACCTGTAGCGGTCCCAAAGCCACTGCGCGAGGGACTTGCGCCCGGAGTGACTGCCGACACGGTCCAGGACAGTCGTCCGGGTGGCGGGGTCGCGGAAGGCGCGCGCGTAAGCGGCCTTGAACGCCGAGTTGAAGCCCGAGTAGGGGGTAGTGTGGAAGGTCTGGGGCCCGACGCGGGAGGACTTGGGGGCGGCCAGCAGGCGGCTTCACGCGGAGGTAGTCTTCGAGCATGTCGACCGGGCGGACAGCCAGGCAAGGCACGTGGTTGGGGATGTAGGCGAAGCACTCGTGCCGGGCGTCGACGTTCTTGTTGTCGTCCACGCGCAAGCGGATGTAGCGGTAGCCCAGCTCCCCGCGTTGAAGAGCACGCGGACAGCGCTGAGTTCCGAGTAGAACACGGCGCCGGAGCCGGACACGCGGTAGTCGCCGGTGAGCGCCGCGACGGGCTTCATTGCGACGGAGGCACCCCAAGTTCAGGAAGGAGATGCACAGGCGCTGGTGCCTGCGGAAAGTCGACGACCGTGAGAAGCCGCGATGCAACACAGTGTGGACTCCGGGATCCGCAGAGGGAGAATATCGGCCCTTGGCGGTGGCGCGACATTTCGGTATTTTCTAGCGCAAAGTGCGGTACGCGTAAGCGCGGGAAGTGTTTTGAGGTTCCATGCGGGGGGCGAGGGGCATGACACAGCAGCGTAGACATATAGCACCCCGAGCAACATTATTGACTATCGTGCTGCATACAATCCACATACCGTACCTAACATAAATAGCTGTGTCACACTATACATTTTAACGTGTCGAAAACCAACACTGCAAACGTTCAATGCAACACCGCTGAATGTGTGTCGCTGGAGTACTTTTCCGGCAACGTGCCGTACCTTGATACATAAATAAAACATTGTCGTAGCGTCGGAACACTGTCGACTATTTCACAAATGCAAAGAGAATGCTGTGTGCGGAAAATCAGCATCCTGCTCTGAGATGCTTTGGAAAACTATACGCCAATTACACATGCATAATTTAGGGGAGGGTCCACATGTGTGTCAAATCCCATATGCCCAGACACCCAAAACCCAACCCCTAACCCCCAAACAACCCTAAACAATCCGACCCTAAAACCCCAACATATGGATCCTTGCATATTTTATATGGATGATTGTGGTAAATTTGTGGTAAACAACGCTGGAAGGGTGGCAACACACGGCTAGGGCAGGCCCCGTCATTCAAGTTGTTGTCACCTACGCGCTAGTATGGATGCGTGTGGTAAATACGCCAAAGACCAAGTCCATGCAGAGCTGTATTAAATGAGCGCTGCTGCGGCGCTGCGCCAATGGGTACTACTGGTACCCCGTCCAGCATGATGCTGCAAGGCTGCAGCGCGTGCGACGGAGCGCTACGTGTGCCTGTATGATGTAGATCTGTATTATCCCCGTGTGATGGTGCCATTCATCGTGTGGCGGCCATCAGGGCAGAAGGACCCAGCGTGGCTGCCTACTACCTTTCCAGGCTTATACCCCCTTCTGTCCTGGCTTGAGCCACGAATGCGTATTCCAGCACCGTGGGGCTCCTGCTCAAGGCTCCGCAGCCCGCTCGATGCCGGTGGGGATGCCCGACGATGGTGTCGAGGGGCCAGCCTGCGCCTCCCCAGCCGCCGCCTCCTCCTCCTCCTCCTCCTCCTCCTGGATCTGCGAGAACTTGGAGGGGAACTTCGACTTGCGCAGCATGTCCTGCAGCCGCTCCTCCGCGACGTCCTCCAGCTTGGTGCGGACCTGGGGAAAGTCGGTGAGCACCTCCTCCAGGGCGGTCTTCGTCAGCACATACACCTCGCAGTCGCTGATGGCGGCGACGGTCGCAGAGCGCGGCGCGTGCAGCAGCAGCCCGATCTCGCCAAAGTAGTTGCCCTTGTTCAGCGTCACAATCTCGATGCCATTCTTAGAGATGCGAACCGAGCCCTGCAGGGGACAGGGTGGGAGGATGGGTGGCAGAAGAGGAGGGGGGGAGAGGAGAAGGGGGGGGGGGGTGTTTAGTCGATTGAGGAAGGGTACATGAGACTGGCTGGTACACACGCAGCGGCAGGTATACTCACCAGTCTATCAGGATGGAAGCTCGGCAATACGAATACGAATACGAATACGAATAGGAATACGGATACGAATACAAATACGAAACGAAACGAATAGAAACGAAACGAATAGAAACGAATAGAAACGAAACGAATAGAAACGAATAGAATAGAATAGAAACGAATAGAAACGAAACTAATAGAAACGAAACGAATAGAATGGAAACAAATAGAAACGAATAGAAACGAATAGAAACGAATAGAAACGAATAGAAACGAATAGAAACGAATAGAATAGAATAGAATAGAATAGAATAGAATAGAATAGAATAGAATATCTGTTGATGATTTGCCTTTTCTTAAAGAAAATTGACAGATACATATAGTCGTATTGTGGATTGATCTCGGATGGCGCCAAGGTCATTTTTGGATTGTGTATTGCCCACGTACTCAGGAAAATTTTACGTACATTCTTTGAAATATATACGGGTAGCGAGAGGAATGCGGACCGATGCACGGTACGTCGATGCGACTACGCTCACCAGCACTACATACGCGGTAAATCTCATCCTGGTACTACCAGTACCGCCAGTACCGCCAGTACTCGAACAATCAGGATTATTGTTATAGTACATTAGTACTAGCGCAGCGACAGCAGTATCCTGGGCGCCCGCCAGGTGCGCGCGCTGCTACATGGCGGCGCGGGCGCTGCGGGCGCCACACACTTCCTTTAACCTCACCGCATCCTCCTGCCCCTCCCACTCGGCTGCCCCTCGTCGTCAGGGGCCCACGCCCGTGCCCTGCACAAGGGCTATAAGAATTATTGCATACGCCGTGAAGTACGAGTACCCGTACCGGATTATTGCAAACGCCGTTAAGTACGAGTACCCGTACCGGTAATCACTAATCGGCAGGTGTAATCACGACATAATCCTTAGTACTGCGCCAAAACAGTCTATTGCCATGGAACTTCAGCAACGACAATAAGTATTTGTATTAGGCAAAAGGAAACTGTAGTTTGAGAAAGCTGGAAGGGTCATGGCAAAACACGGCGAGGGACCGCCGTTTTAAAAAATGCCATCTACGCGCTAGTATTAATTTGAATGTTGCGGGGCTTGTCATGTAACGGCGGGTAATATGTGGCGGGTAATATGCTGCTTTGAGTGTTCACGGCGCTTCTCGGTGGCTGATGTGGTGTTGCAGCTGCGTAACGTGGGCATTTGTTTCTGAGGATCCGCCCAACACCCAATACATGCTTTCGCGGGTCACATTTTCCTCCCTGGCAACAGTAATGGGCGGATGTGTTTTCCGCTCCCGTGTCGCTGTTTCTGGTATCCACCCGACCGGGGGAGGTCTAGTTCCTCCTCCACAGACCCGCCCGTCAATCTGTATGCTTGCAACGGGGCGCTGCAGGTAAAAGGCAATGGGTGAAGTGCGGTGCTTGCTTGAGGATGGCAAAGAATGTGCTTTTTCTTGCCTAGCTGGCAACGCATTATGGGATTACAACAGACTGATCCATATGCGGCAGCTATCCAACTCCATAATACCCGATTGCTATGCTCTGGTAGCTCTGCTATCTACGAGCCCGCCCAATGCATGGCGCCCTGGATCATTATGTAAGCTGCTCACGCGAGGAAGTGGTTGCTCGGCATTCCTTGGGCACCTGTATGTGGCATGGCATCAGTGGTAGTCAGAGCACGCCCCGCAGTGTCTTCCTGAATTGTGGGTTCAAAGGGTGTGGGGTTTAGGTATTGTGTTGTGGGCTTATGGTAGGAGGGTTCAGGTGTTTTATTTTGGGTTCTGCGCCAAAAAAATTACGTCTGTATGGGGGAAGGGGGGTGCTTTCCCGGACTCGAGGGCGCTGGGGCGGCCGGGCGGGGGTATACCAGGGTATACTCGTGGATTCAGGTATGTTCGTATCAGGTATAGTCGTACGCGGGTCGTACGAGAACTAGAGGGCGGGAGCTCCTCTGCGTAATCCTTACGTACCGTACCGCAAGGAGCAAGGCGGGAGTGGCCGGCGGGACGCGGACGGTACCCACGTGCGCCAAACCCGTGCTACACCCATCACATCCCCGTGGTGCGCCATGTGCTGCTCAGTTCTGGTCGCTGGGAGTATATACGATGACGATACTAAATTAATAATGATGGATTCATGCAGTAAGGGTTAGTCACCGCAACAGGTAATCCTTACAGGCAGTCGCCGGGCCCGCCGGAAATATGTAACAGTCCATGTGGAATGTGCAAAACACGGCGAGGGACCGCCGTTTTAAAAAATGCCATCTACGCGCTAGTATTAATTTGAATGTTGCGGGGCTTGTCATGTAACGGCGGGTAATATGTGGTGGGGCCACATAGACTTATAGACACATATTCCCGTTACATAGAAATATTCATGAAATATTGTCATGGACTGTGGGTATTACATACAGACATCCGGCGGAAGCCACTACGGGTACTACGTCTTAAATATTGCCGGAAAAATGGTAAACTGATTGTATGTGTGTATGTATGAGTATTTTAAAGCTGGTATTAATAATATGTATGGGTATGCAACGATCCGTGTCCGTAAATTCAGACCAGATGCAAGTGTTTATATTGCGTTTACTCATGGGTGTAGTGTAGAAAACCACAACACTCGCGGGCGACGGGCGCTATTCAGCAGCAACCGATCATAAATCAAATTAGCGACTACAACTGCGGTAGAACATAGCGACTAAAAGAAAATCGCATGCATGTTGATCGTTTACACATCAAGTCGTAATATCGCAATACAATATAATATCGCAATACAAAGTAACAAGTTTGTGCCCTACAATGTACGTGCAAATGTAATCAAAAGAAAAACTGCAACTAGATCCCCCCCCCCCCCCCCGCCTTGTTCGGCCTTTACGCACAAGTCAGGCGGCCAGTACAAGCACCGCAAAGCCCAAACATGCCCGGCAGCGCAGCTCGCACCAGACAGCCTGCCCGTGTCGGCGGCAAAATTGTACGCGTCTACGCAGCGGCGTGCTGAGTCGGTGTAGTACAAGGTGGCGCCGTCCGGGCTCCAGCCCAGGCCATTGGACACGGTGACGGGGCCGACCTCCTCCACCTCGCGCACTGCAAAGTCCAGCTTCGCCGGGCCGCTGCCTGTGGCACGCCAGCCAGAGGTCACTGGTCACGGTGGCTAGGTCCTCGCGAAAAATAGGGCAACAACAGTGGTACCGATTGTATACATAATATCACACACGTCAAGAAGTACATGTAATATTGTCGTGTCCCGCCGTTACATGTAATATTGTCTGGACCCGTGTCCCGGGTTTGCCCGGTTGATGCATTAGCCCTTCCGGGTTCGAATGAGGCAACGGTCTAATGGCTATGCCAGGCCTACGACGGCAGATGGTGCACCATGTCAAGTGATGGGGCAGCTTCGGCCGATGATCCGGGGCGAATTATTACTTCATAATGTTCAGATGCCAATAGTGTGCTGAGTCGGCCGGCATTTTACCGCCCACGTCACAAAGAGTTGAAATTACTGAAGCACGGGTACTCAATAGACAAGGCGGTGCTGCCGGTACGAGTACAGTGACAAGTTCCGCCTCTCAAGGAATAAAGCTACGCAGTTTCAAAGATCACACACCCGGCGCGCTGATTGATGCTCATCTCTCCTTGCAAAGGAAGACGGTTCTGCCTGTATGTAGGGTATGTATCCATCGGGGTGCCCAGCCGCTCGGTCGCCGCGTGATGATAATGTCGGAGCAGCAGCTGTCGCCGCCTAGCAGGCCAGAGCAAGTATGCGGACAAAGCGCACCACTTAGCGAGCATATGGGCAGGGGGCAAACCAGTAGCGCACGACCTCTAGGGCACCTAGAGGGCAATGCACGAGTTGCCGGGCGCAGTGTCATATAATTTGCTAGAGGTGTAGCAAGCCGTAATATTCCATGCCTTGATGTTTTTTGCCCTTGTTGCGATCAAACTGATAATGTGGTCCTTCATTCTTGACTCTGCATTTATTCCGCTAGACATCAAACACTCGTCGCTGCTATCCTGGCTTCATATGCCCGTTTCACAGTATTTCATAGTTTAAGGATTATATGCATTGCGTCATTTTTTAGATGGGGCGCTCAGAAACACTGGGGGGGATCTGAAACAACATAATAAAATCCGATGGCCTAAATACGAGCACCTGTACGGATACGGGATCAACAGCACACCTCTGCTGGTCTCTCAACTACACCACTCGATGACCTCTCAACACCACCTCTCAGCATGCGGTACGGTTAGTAGATCTCAACACCATACCGTACTCGGATCGCCCTCGTGCCATTACCTGCTGCAGCGCTATCATCGAGGCGCTAGTCACTACCTGTATAGCGACCATGTACCTTCTATGTACCCCTGTAGGGGCAGCTGTAGGGGTAGGGGTAGGGGCAGCTGTAGGGCAAAAACAGTAGCAGGTACGAGGACAGTACGAGTATGGCGTGTCTCGATCTGGATCTCCTACCCGTACCCGTAGTAGCGGGTGGATGTATAGTCGTTACATAGAAATATTACATGGACTATGTGGAATATGTGGTGGGGCGGATCGATGATGGGGCGCACCGATAGTATTCCCAGATATAGGCGCTATGAACACTCGTCGGCAGCCTCTCGATCGGTCAAAGCCACGGGCCGGTCGCACCCTGTTGTGCAATTGTCCAAGTAGAGTGGCGAAGTTGGGAACGCCCTGTTTTGCAAGTTGTCATTGCACCCTGTTTTGCAAGAAAAACTGGTTTGGCCCTGTTGTGCTACTACGGTCACAGTTGTACCCTGTTTTGCAATTTCCTCAACATATGCACAAGCGCAAACAGTACTTGTTTACAGGTGTGCGCAGTGTAGCAGCAGCAGCACCAAGCAAATACTGCCGCATCAGCAGGAGTGTAGAATGGCAGACGGCTGTGGCCCACCCCATGTAGCCGCTGATGCAGCCATGCACAACACACGAGAGGGATCCGATTTACCCGCCGCCTGGCCTAGTTTCTTTTGGTGTAGTGAAGCGACTATGTTGAGATGATTAGTACATGGCTTATGATTATTCACTGTTTACAAACCCTAAACCTGAAACCCTAAAATCAACGCACAGCGATACCAGACGAATTAACCCGCGGCATCTCTGTCTTTTGCCCTGTCACGCAGAGATCCAGCAGCCCCACCGGTGCCCCCGTGGGCAAGGCGCCCAGCAGGGGCACGCTGGTGGCCGCCACCATCGCCGCCGCAGAAGCCGCGGCGGAGGCGGAGACGGCCGCAAACGCCGCGGCGGCGGCGGCACAGAATGCGGCCTCGAAGGCGAGGATGGCGGCCGCCGTGGCAGCCGCGGCGCAGGGCAGCCTCCCTGCCATCGACATCAGCGCAAAGTCCTCTAACCGGATTCCGGTGACTGACGCCAGCGAATCCGCCGCGCCCCTCACCGCCAGCACCACCCCGGCGCCGATGCAGCTGCCAGCCATCAGCCCGTCCCCCAAATCGCGCCCCTCCAGCCCCCCGGGGGCGCTCCTCTCTGCGGCCCCTGCCACCCCTGCCGGCAAGATCGTAGATGTTGAGAACTGTTGCACTCACTTTGGCAAGTCTATCAGCGGTCAAGGAGCCGCCCTTCATGCCGAGGATGAGTCATGAATGGCTCGTTAGGCCAAGCCCGCGGACGGTTGAGGCAATATAAGGCACGTATGTACTGACAATCCTGACATACGGTGGTAGTCCATCCTTCTTTTCCACAACCTCAATCGCCTATTTATGTCACCCATGGATGAGATTGCATGGGCGCTAGCGCTAACTGGGGCGGCGAACATACAGTATCACATGAGCGCACGCGCGCACGGAGGCGGCGGCCGGGGGGGGGGGGGGGGGGGGGGGGGGGACGTGCTGCTGCCGACAATACGCGCGCCCTGTTGATCCGGGGTTGCACCGCCGCCAAGTAAGTAGACGAGTGTGCGTGTAACGCGAAACGGCGACGCTAAACGTGGGCGAGCCAGGACCGCGAGCGCAAGCGATTGTTATGCACATGTGTGAATATATGTGAGAAAACGGGAAGGGGGTTGAGGGACGGGGACTGTGTGTTTGAGGGGAGGGGCGGCGCAGCCAGCGCACCTGCTGAGTGGTTGTTGTCGCCTCTTCCTTAAGCACCGACTCGGCCACGCCGCGGTGCATCGGGGCTGCTACCGCCGACTCGTCCTTAGAGGTGCCGCAACCCATAGTACGTACGGATGCTACGTCGAGGGGGAAGGCTACAGCTGCCTGTAGAGCGTGAGACCTCGGCCAAATCGGCGTCGGCTCAGCGCTGGTGGTCTTCCTGTAATATGGCACGGACAGGTTGGAGTTGATGTGTTTCTGTGGTGCATCACGTGGCTGGCGCGGGTTGGATGGGTCGATGATGAGGGTTATTTGCTGCTCGGCGCGGGCTTCCATGTGTCAAAACAATATTCGCAGGACGTCCCCTCACTACTCCCTCTGTGGCGCAGAATCAGTAGTAGTCAGTACGTACCTGTACCCCGCTGCTCTTCGTAAGGATTAGTCGCTACGAGTACCAAAAACGTGTTTAGGGTTTTCTAATTCTGGGGAACTGCCCTTTTTGTAATTCACACCAATACGTTGAATGTTATTGCATGCGGTTTTGTAATCCAAACCAGTACGTCAAATATTATTCGCTAGTTTTTTTCTTTTCGTTTTTATTCGCTTGTATGTAAGGATTGCTGTAGCGGTCACGGCATACGTCCGGTACCGGTGTGAATTACAAAAAGGGCAGTTCTACAAAATTAGAAAATTAACACAGTAAGCTGCCTAAAAGCGGCCCGCATCCTGCTTGAGGCGGGATGGATGAGTGCTGCGCACACAGTTCAGAGTCCGGGCCACGTGTGCACGTGTGTGTGTGGGTGATCCTCGGACGTGCTGTGCAGCTTCAGCAACGGGATGGCAGACGAATCTGCGCCGTCTGATGAGGCAGCGAGCGCGCTCTCGAGCGGCCACCAAGGTCAGGACCCCGAGGAAATCTCTTGCGAGCAAGGCCTCCTGGTGAGCCCAGGTAATGCACCGAGTGCCCCGCGATGAGATGGCACTCCGATCCGCAGCCAAGCATGCGATACCACACACTGTGCGGCGCACCCCCTTGCTCACCTCACCCATTGTGCCGAAGACCATGCCCGTGTTCTCCGACATATCCAGGATGCCTCGAAGAGGACCCTTCTGTCCGGGCTCCGTGTTGTGCCACGCCGCATCCCGCGCAGCCAACCCCCGTTGTATGTCGCCCAACAGGGAGCGCTCAAACCGATCCACAGCCGTAGCCCGGGGCACTGCAATGTACTTGACCCCGTACCGCATAGTCTTGAACTCAAGCAGCGTGGACTTCAAGCTCCGGGGATCATAACTCCCGGTCACGACGTTGAACGCCGGAAGGGAGAGCTCTGCGTCTGGCACTAGGTCCTTGAGTTCATCCCTGGGTACGGTGTTGCCGAGAGGCACTGCTTGCTGGAACAAGTTATCCACCTCCCGCCGTAGAGCGATACCTAGGTCGTGAACACAGTGATCGCGGAAGGCATATGCGATAGCGTCGTGTTGTACACGCCAGTGAGCGTCTCCAGGCGCCGGGAGGTTCATGAGCGCGTCGCCGTATAGGTCAAGAGTGACGGGGTTATGCTCCGTCGAGGGCAGAATGATCTGGCTCCCAACCACCGGGGCCAAGCACGGGCTAGGCAGAAAGAAGTACCCGGCAGCGACCTCCCGCAGCTCATGCGGAGTCATGGCTGTCCGCGCGGTGGCGATGGCCACTGTCCACATGCTTGACGCCGAGTCGAGCTGGTTGAACAAGATCCGTTCCCTACAGGTGGCAGGGAGAGCGCACACCTCATTTCGAAGCCGAGAGTTGTTGGCCTGGTCTAGAAATGCCGTCAGCTCCTTTTGCGAGCCCGACGCAGCCTCCACTTCCCGCTCCATCTGGTGCGCATCTGCGTCGCCGAGATGGCCAGCAGTAGCCGCTTGGAGGCGGCCCCACGCCTCGCGCATCTCCGCGGCGTAGCTGTCCGACCCATGAGCATCGTTGAGGAAGTGGTCATACTAGCGGGCGGAAGAAGTTGCGTTGAAGCTGCCTCGGCCAAGTACGGACCCGAGGTGTGGGTCAAGAAACCAGGGGTGGGGGTGTTGGTGCCGGAGTTCCTAGTCATGAACCTTGGGAGGATGGCATTTCTGCAGCCGATGAAGGCGGCATCACGAACGGTAGCCATGCGGCGGATCCCAGCTCCCTTCAACCGAGTGGGGAGGTGAAGCCTGCTGCGCGCCCTGGCCACTGCATCCTCGCTCAGGGTAGCCACCTCCGCTGCCATGGGGTCGGGGTCGTGCAAAAGCTCCGCCAAGAAATCGGTGACCACCGGATTGGTGTCGGTGCTGTACGTGGAGGGGTCAAAAGAGACCCCTAGCACCCGTTCGATCGCCGCGAGGACGGTGGCATCCACCGCCTCCGCAAAGGCCTCCACCTCGGACGGAATACAATTGCGGAGCCAATACCCCGCCTTGTGTTGCATGCAATGCTTGAGCAGGGCCCATGCGTGGTGATGAAAGGCGTAGGTGTACCTACCGACGGCTGGGCTTGGCAGATAGAAGCTTGCTCAGGCTAGCGTCCACCTCCTCTCGTAGCTCCTCCGCCTTGCCGCGCATGTACGCATGCACATACTATGGCGATCCGAGCGGCACGTTGAGGACCGCGATGCCGTGATGGCCATCTAGCTCGGGCCACTCGATGTCGGCCGGAGCCTCACGCTGCGCGGCCTCCATGTCTGCGCTATACGCCTGCATCTTGTCGAAGCGCACCTCAAGCCCCACGGACGCCTTGATAGATGTGCGGAAGGCGTGAAGAGCCGGCCAAACATGCTCCGGAAGGCCCACCAAAAATCCATCGTCGGCGTTGAAGCGCGCCGCCCCGTCATCGACCTCCAACGTGCTATCACACTGCTGCACCTCGGGGTGAATCGCGACGCAAAAGGAAGTCGTGGCCAAAGGTGCGCCCTGTTGCAGGCCGTCCTCCGACCGCAGAGGGGCGGACCGGTCGTCCACGACAAGATACGGATCCGTGGAGAGGGAGACTCGCGGGGATGACACGGTGTAGTGGAGAGCAATCGATGTGGCGTTGGATGATGGTGCGGCGCCATGCCTCGTTCCAAGCGTTGCGAAGGTTTGTGTGGACGATGACGGCACGTGGGCCAAGCTTCTCGGCGATGAGCCGGACGCCGTGGATGAGCATAGAGTCGCCCGCGGGAATACCAACGCCGAGCTGAGATGGAGCGAGCACCGACACGTATGCCTCCTTCATGTTGTCGACCACTGCCCGCTCCGCTGCGCGCCGCCCCGCCTCCCCGACTGCCTCAGGCCGCACGTCCGGGGCCCTCCCCTCGCCTAGCTTCTTGACAGGTGCCACGAGCCTAGCAGAGGCGAAGAGCCGGTTGAACCACCCGGGCAGGCGACCTTGGAGGTGCATGGAGGCAACCTCCGACATGGCGCGGACTGCCGTAGGCCCGGACGCCGTGGCGTATTCGCCCACCAAGCAGCGGAGATACTCGGTGCGCATGCCTGAGAGCCCCGCCGCCACGTGCTGCTTGAGCTGCTGGTACGGCACGCGCATGTCCACCGTCAGGGCGGCCTCGTCGACCGGAATGTCATACGCGGCGTCTGGGATCGGGTGGCTACGGGACGGGTGCTTGTCGCGCAGCTGGGCGAGGATAGCAAGATCGGATAGGTCGCCCATACCCTTAGAAGATAGTCGGCCCGCCGCTCGGGAGAGCTCTTCGTCCTCCACCAACGCCACAACGGTGTCCGCGGTGCCCACGAGCAGCGCCGCAAAGAGATCGGCGTCCGTTCGACGCTGGCGGGCATGTCCGGCGTAGAACGCCTCAGTGCGCGCGTCGTCCCATGAGCGCACGAGTTCGGGCATGCGCCTCTCCGCAAAAGCGCGGAAGGAGGCCCCTTTCGTTGTGGTGACCTCCCCGTGGCTTCAACTACATACCAGGCGCTGCTAATTATGGAATCGTGCGCGGACATCCTTTTCGTGCAAGTGCCCATCTTCTACATCGCGCAGAGACCCTCCCCGCGCATGCAGTGGCTGCGGCGTCTAGCCGACTGTGGGCGGCTCCGCATCATCGCCGGCGATATGCCGCGCAACCGCACCACGCGCCGATCAACCTTGTTGCTGGCAATCTTCGCGACAACGAGCTGCGAGAACGAGAACTCCGAGCTTAATGGCGTCACTCCGTCGCGTCGATTCACTGTCTTTCACACCGAGGAGGGCGCAGGCAACAAGCATCATTGAGCGCCGAGTGGAGCCCAGCGGCAATTCACCCTTTTGGCGACCAACTGTTTAGGGGGGAGGGGAGGTAAGCCGCCCATTGAGCTGGTGACAACGCCCCATGGGGGAATGCGATCATGCGACGGCAGCTGCCGTAGCATCTGTCATATCTGCGGGCGCACGACGAAAGGGACAGCAAGACATACCTGGTCGGCTAGGGTTAAGGCTAGGGTTCCACACCCTGGTTGCGACCCCAGACAGGGCACCAGATTGATTCGGGTTCCATACCCTAGCCATAGCCATGAACAAGGCGCAAGGAGACCATAACCGAGACCAGAGATCCGCCCAAGCGCACCTAGGCGGGACCTCTAAGGGAACTCAGGCAATACCTGATTTAAGTGGGACCTCGAACTGGGACCCCAAGGGGGCGGAGTACCTGCAAAAGACAAAGTATTGCACGGCGCGGCGGTGCCCTGCGGCGAAAAGCGTTACTACCACTGGTATTCACCCCCCGTGAGTACGGGCAAGACCGGCAACGCTGGTCTGAACTAAAGCCATGTAGGCGTTTGAGAGGTGCCTACAGTGACTTAGGTACGCCCTCAGAATTGGAGAACCTCCACAACTAGTTTAAATCAATGAAAAAGGAGAGTCCAGCTAGTTTTACCATCGGCGGAACAACGAACTACTAAGAGGGCGGTAGATCAACGTAGCATTTGCAGCGCCAGTTCAGGTAGATGCAGTATGAAGGGTCTCAGCGGTAGACTCATGTTTTGACTTGGAAGTGACGTGGAGCGGTGCAAACAGCCGAAAACCCCCAAAGAAGAACCACGCACGCGCAAAGGTAGGAAGCACGTTGGGGTTTATGTAGTCGTTGGTTAAGCGCCCATGAATCTGCCTCAAAGCGGATGTGGGAAAGCGGAACGCCGATGGAGTTGGGTTCGGAGGCGGGCCCCTTGCGTAGACTGTGCGAACTAAGTCCACTTAGTAAGTGCCGTGGGCGCGGCGGCACCGACGAAGTTGATTGACCGCCTAATTGAGGCAGCAGGGCATGGTCGCTGCTCGCAGCTGCGGCTTTGCTGTCGTGTTGATGTTGGTGGTTTTGCCCGCGGCTGCGGCGCGGCTGCGCTACAAGTTGGATTTGAATGCCTTGCCGGTGGCCTTGGCTGGCTTGGTCCGGGCAGCTGGCCTGCCGGAAGTTCCTCGAGCATGACGAGTGTCTCGTCGTGTGAGGGGTGGCGGAGGCGGTGGGTCTCCGCCGCGAGTTAGACCAGGCAATCGGGATGCATTGGCGGGGCTACCGGTCGGGGATGACAGCTCGAAGAGTGCGGTGGCTTCTGTGGTCTCTATGTCCAACTCGACTAGACGTTCGGCTGTGCCGTCCGGGCCTCTGCAGTACCTTCGCGGTATGTCCGCACCGAGAGGGGAGCATGCGACTCCGGCTTCATGCCGTACATACGCATGGTAATGTCGGCCGGCTTTGGGTGCTCGCCGTCGACCTCCATGCCGCCCGTTGCTTAGTGGTCGGGATGGAGCTCCTCGGATAGTCTTCTGCCCCATGGACCCGTGTTGCGGCCGCAATTGCCGGTGCGGAGGGGTGCCGCTAGATCTGATACGGGAGTTTGTTGTGGATGCTCCACCATCGGCTGCCACCGCCGACGCCACTGCTCCTCGAGTCATCGGTGGATGACAATGTACTCGAAGCCTGGCAGAAGGCTCTCGGTCCTCGTGCATAGATGCATCATGTTGCCCCGCCGCTGTTGGGTGAGATTCAGCCGGGGCCTGGGGGTTGGGATCTTAGCGGCACCTGCGTGGTGCGTTGGATGTTGCGAGGCGCCGTATGTTTGGTTGTAGTTGTTGTCGGTTGGCGGTCCACGGGCGTTTGCTCCCGCCTTGGCTCGTACACTGCCGTTGAGTATGCCTTTGCCAGTGATGAGCGAACGGAGAGAGTGGTAGATTGACGAAGAAGGGGTAGCGCGAGGTCACGAAGGGGTCACCGGGAAAACTACTTGTAGGGAGTCTGGTTGAACGTGTTAGTCACGAATGGGCGCGATATGACCGACGAAGAACCACGCGCCAGGTGAAGGGACGAGGACGTCAGGCTAGATGTAGTCCAGAACGACGGCGGAGTTCAAGGCCCAGCCGCCCGGGTGGCGAATGTGGCACAACGGAACTCGGATGCACGGGCAGCGATGAGCTTCGGGCCCGCCGTCTCTAATGTCATGCGCAACTGCCCCGCGTTGTCGTTCTCTCATGTGCCCCTTGTCTGGCCGTGGAGGTGTGCCGCAAGGCGGAGGGTAAGCGTGTATAGAGGGTTGTCTGCTGGGCGAGAAGGGCGAGGGAGGCGGGCGAGGTCTTGCGCATGCGATGACTGTTTAGCTTGCGTTGGCTGCTCCGGTCGACGATCTCGCCCGCTTCCACAACGGCGAGGTGGATTGGATGAACGGGTGGACCTCCGAGGTCGACGGGTCGTCGGGTGTCGAGGTAAGGTAAAGCGTCATTGCGCGCAACCGTATCCAGCGGAGCAAGACTAGTGTGGAGTTGAGCGCGAGCACATGGCGTCGGCGAACTCATCGTCCTCCTTACCTATCGTCATCGCGCTCAGCTGCTCTTGGCCCGCTCCAACTGCCTACATGCGTGGCTCCGAGTCGTAGGTGTCTGGCTGGGCATCAGCCTCCCGAAGGGTGCGGCTCCGCATCCATTCTGCGTGTGTGATCTCGGTTGACCCGTTGACGCGCTGACTGAGGGTGGCGGCGCTCGCATCCGCCAGCCTGGTGAGATCCGGCAGCACGAGGTGTGCGAAGGGCCTGGTATGGACCGCGCGGGCGGTCAACGAATGAACGAATTCCGGAAGAACTACTTGGCCAGCGCTAGCTGATAGACTCCGGCTTGTTGGAAGGCAAGCGGCTTTGTGCTGTCGTCCGGTTGCAGTACTACGACGCGAGTTGTGGCTCAGTGCGGGGTCTAGGGGAGGGAGATGACAATGCTCTGGCATACGTCACGGAATATGCCCGCGGCCTCCACATCGAGAAGAGCGCTATCGGAGCTCTGGCGTTGCTTTCACACCTCGCATGGCTCCAGCAGAGTGCTCACCTGGTGCGTCGGGATGATCGCGTCCTTGGCCTTGTAGTCGGCCCACGCCCGTAGGCCGGCGCGTGGCAGGTCCTCGGGAGTTGGTGCTGGCGGTGGCGCCAGGTCGGCGACGGATGTGGAGGGGTCAGGATTATAGGCCGGCAGGAGGCCCTCGGCTGGGCGTTGCCACTGGTTCGCCTCCGTCTGACTTCGCAATGATGCAGAGCAAATCAACACCTGGTGAGCCGGGCGCTAGGTTTCGTCCATGTGAGGAGCGCCCAACATGCGTACGGCTATGCAGCGGCGCTGCTGGTCGGGGATGAATCGGCATGTGCCGGTCCACTGTGTGTAGAATGTCGACCGCGGTCTCATGACAAGCCAGGCGGACGATCACGGAGCCAGTGGTAGTGGGGAGACGGGAGACCGTAGCATCGGGATCAGTTGCTGCTGGCTTGAGGAAGGGGGTGACGACGCGTATGTCCGCATATAACACGCGTTGGCCGGTTTTGTCGGTGAGCAGATGGGTAATGTTCAACAGTACACGTGCACGCTTCGTCGTCCAGTGCATGGTCTTCAGCGACCCGATCATTGAAGAGCAGCGCCACGTGCGGGGTCTCCTCGGCGATGGTGAGGTGGGGCAGGGTGCGGAGGACACGTAGCGGGCGGCAACCTATGGCGGAGAGTTGGGCAGGGTCCGCGAAATTCGCCGCCGGCGCGACGTTCCGGGTCTGTTGCGGTTGGATCACGCTGGCCTGGAGGGCAGCAAGGAAATTCCCGGCTTGTGCATGCTGCTACTCCTCGGGGGTGCGGTATCGACATCCATGGTAACGATGTTGTAGGCTTCCTGTGGAGCCTGCTCTCTGCGTGTCAGTGGGTGCTGGACGGCAGTCTGCTGGGTCGCCCAGCCGATCCCGCTTATCCGCAGGAGGGAGTAAAAGTTCGCCCCAGACGGTCGGCCGAAGCCGCCCCAGCACTTGACCTCTTGCGCCAACTGCAGTCGTAGGTCTGACATAGCCCGTAGACCATTGCCTCATTCGAACCCCGAAGGGCTAATGCATCAACCGAGGAAACCCAGGACACGCCGGGACGATAGTGCCAAAATACATCTGCCAGGAAGGGAGTAAACACCGACTAGCCGCGTCGAATCGCCCGGGTTTAATACATACGCAATATTGTACCCGGTGTCAAGGGTTGGCGGGAAAGTGAGAAATATCCACCACAGAGGCTGAATATGTAGTCGCACTAAACAGGGATGCTCAGAACACAGTGCACTTCAGACAGCTCATGGAGGACATCCATCAGCAGCATTCTGGTCACCCCACTGCCATCTGAGGACAACCAAGGTGCAGTCAAGCTGGCTACCAACCCAATTACCCAATGGCGTCCAATCGTCCGACGAAACACAGATAGCAGACACCATTACACTGTGGAACTGGTCGATGTAGGGAGCATATCAGTGACGCCCGTTTCCACGACGCACATGCTAGCAGATGGCCAACGCACACTCTCTTGTTTTAGAAGTGCATGTGGGGATCAAATCCCAGCACGGCCAATGATTGAGGGGCTGTTATAGTACGACACTGCCCGTATTGAATAAAGCATCTAGTCATATGGCACCAGCCTCCGCTGGCTGGTGCTTCGCTCCGTTGTCACCCACCAACCCAGCCGGCCCGCGCGCCGTTGGCTCACACTCGACGCCTGTCCTCACAGCATAGGGGCACCTCCTATAGGACATACCCCGTGAATCCTTGTACCTTTACTGAGCGATGCGAGCGGAAATAGCATCATTTCCTAGCTGACATGGGCAGCCAGGAAGGTCATAGCTTCCAGAGTAGCGATGGAGAGCATTTCAGACGCGTGGTGTAGCAGCACGACACCCGAATAAAGGGGCGGTGAACTGACACGCGAAGCGCCAATTTCCCTCAGCCGCCTTGGGTTCTCCCTGTGCCCCTACGGGTGCCTATATTGAGCCCCCGCCCTCGGCCCCCTCTCTCTCTGCCTGCTCTATTCGGACGTGTACTTCATCCACACGTCACCTCGATGGGCGTTAGCGCGCCGGTCTGGCCCGGCGCTACAACGCGCCGCCGCTGAAATTTCTTCCCACACTGACCAGGGCCACCCCACGTAGTCTGCTGTCTCAGGGGCCCGGCTTCGTGGACCCGAATAGGGTCGGCTAGGCCCGTCGCTTGTCGTGCTTTGAAGGCCAACTCGTCGTCGCTAATTATTCGCGCGGTATAGATTATGTTCATATTTATTTCCGGCTGCTGCTGCCGCCGCTGTGGCCGCCGCTGCGCTGGTACTTGGCGCTCTGCTCGGCGATGGTCTGCCGCATCGTGTTGGTCCTCGCGATCGCCTCGCGCCGCGCCATCTCCTGGTCCACGATCTGCAGGACAACGCGCCGCGGCACCGCCACACCGCTCATGCCCACGCGCGCCGGGCAGATACGGGTACGGGGTGCCGGCTCACAGGGTTTACTTAGGGTTTGGGAGGCCCCGCACCAGCTGCTTCTCCCGCCGGTACTTGGATATGCGGTCCATCGGCATGCTGCCAACCTTCTCAAACGCTGTCTGCATATCCACAACAAGGGCCGAAGGTCAACTTGTCAATCTAATCCCCCAACAATTCGATTTGTGCATATATAAGTATTTAATATGTGTATACGTGGCCACATCAAGGTATATACATACATCATGACGTGAGATTCCGCAACCACGCTTTGGGTTGTATAGGAGAGACGAGATGCCATAAATATAGCAAAAAATCATCGGCGGGATGGCGCAAAACAATTCATTAATATTTTGTGACACGCAAAGCCAATCAATTGTTACGGCATCGGGGTGATAGCAGTAGGGCTTAGTTACCCACACGGGCCCACGCCTTCCTACCAGAAATCACACAGGCAAGAGAGATTTGTATTCTTCACTGTTGTTATGGAAGAATTCTGTTTCATGAAGCAACAAGTTAGTTCATTCATGGGAGACAATTTCCTTTTCTTCTCAACAATGGAGCACTGACGATAAGCCATCCAATTCAAAACAAGAATTTTGTTTTGCGGCTCAACCATTTATTTTTTAGTTATTGAGTGTCAAACCAATGGATCCATTTATAAAATGACCAATAAAAAAACCAATTTGTTCGTCGACTAAACTCATAACAAATTCATAAATCATTTCAACAAAAGTCTGCCATTGTGTTGGAATTAAAAATCCCCCGTCAATAGTAACCATATAGAATAATAAAAATACTAAAAAGTCGTAAGCATTAAAGAAAATGTAAATAAAAATTAGAAATTACCTATTTTAAAAGGAATTTAAGATATAGTTTGAAACTGTTCTAAAGGAGAAAAAATCATTCACCCTTACGGCTGTAGGGTTGAAGGAGGGGGACCCTGGATTTCACAGCGCACAGGATTTCAGTGGGAATGGGAATTTTTTCCAGCTATGGCGCCGGGCCCTCCCTCACATTGCCTTCTTTGTTGCACATGTATCGCACTCCCGAAATGCTTTGCTTCGCGGGTTGGGGCTTGCCCCAACTCGCATTACTCGAATGGGCCGACGCCCAAACGGGTAGGGCGGACCTTTCGTGGTCACTGCCGGGTATTTTTCATGGCAGTGTTTGAGACGGTGATCCAACAGTGTTGGAAATTCCGTCAATGGCCTCTAATTAGTCTTGCAGAATGCTTCGGCAGTTTGCTTTTTGACTATAACGGAGCGTCGCCTACCCAGGGCTCTCCGTAACCGGATCGCTGCCTAAACCGTGTCGTCAAAGAGACGCTGCAAGGGTTTCACTGGTGCCAGTCCTGTCCCGGGGGCGAAAAAAAAGGAGGAGGACAAGATAGAGGTGGGGGGGGGGGGGGGATAGCGAACGGAAGGGGGGGGGGGGGGGGGGGAGCAGTAGGGAGAATGATGGGTTATAGGGTTTATGATTTAGGGTTTAAGGAGGGAGGGGCATTGCAGGCTGAGGCAGCAGGAGGGGTCGGGTGCGGCGGGCGGCCCACCGTCATGAGGGTGTCCCGGTCAAAGCACGTCTGCACAATGCCCCGCATCGTGACGAGGAAGTCGCCCGGGTTGTCCGTCTTGAGCAGCTCGGGCGCCGCCATCTTGAACAGCGCCAGCGCCACGCGGTACAACACCTGCGCCGCATTGACAGGCGGAGATAAGCCCCCCCCCCCCCCCTGCCACTTGACTTTTTGCACACAAACACTGGGGCTGTACATCTCCGGACTAGCGCAGCCCCTTCGCGAGCTCCATCCATCCCTGCGTTTATAGGATTTAAGACGTAAGACACACCTTGCGCTGATTTGGTTTAGAGTTTCATACGCGCAAGACTTACATTGGACCCCACCAGGGGCAGTCGGGCATATCATGAATACGTGTCTTATGTACATTCCAAGGTACATTCCTCGTCTGCTCGATTGAGCGGTCGTCTCGTACGCGAGAGGTCCCGGGTTCGATTCCTGATCGAAGTAATTCGACAATATCGTCCCGGCGTGTCCTGGGTTGACCCGGTTGATGCATTAGCCCTTCGGGGTTCGAATCAGGCAATGGCCCAAGGGTTATGCCAGGCCTACGGCTGCACTTAGCGTAAGAGGTCAAGTGCTGAGGCGGCTTCGGCCGATGTCCCGGGGCGAGCTTTACTGTACGTGTCCTCTGGTCCCATGATGATGATGGGCGTTCTTGGTCTGATCTGACAACATGTGGCAGCATGTGCAGACGGAGGGAGGGAGGGGGAGAGGGAGAGGGAGAGGGAGAGAGGAAGGCAGAGTTGGGCAGACAGCTCAGAACTCGCAGCGACTAATCCGCATATTAAGATGCAAGCTTGACAGTCAAAAATCGGAAATGTCTGTTTTTTGCCTTTTCCTGAAAGAAACCTGACAGGTCTATTTTAGTCATTTTCGGAAAATATTATGGACATTGCTTGATTGTGCATTGCCCATATTTTCAGGAAAAGTTGAAGAACATCGTTTGAAATAAGATAGAAATTGAGAAATGCGGACTGATGCGCAACGCTAAGATTACGTGAACGATCACCACGCGTTATTTCGTACGAGTAGGTGGTTCGAGATGACAGGTAATGTCCTTTTCGCATCGTTACTGGCACCGCCAGATTATTTGATTTTTTTGCATATCACTTACCTGGCGTATCGGATATTCTGATCCTGGTACTCGTAGAACGGCATGAATGATATCACGATCACATCATGATCGTTAATGTGCGTTATGATGGAGCTTTAGCAATAGTCACTTTACTATTAATCATTACAGGAAAACGCTAGTCTGCAGGTAAAGCAGCAGAACAAAATTGGAAAACACTCGAGGGGTGCCAAAACATGGCTAAGACAGGCACCGCAATTTATTTTTTGGCCACCTACGCACTGGTATGATATACCGTATCATTTCATCGGGTCCGCGGGTCCCAAAAACAATGGATTGCTTAATTCGCAGAACTGAGTCGGAAGCTCTGTAGGGTATTTGCGGTGTACTCGGATATATTTTAAGATAAATCTAGTTGTTTTGTCTCTGCGCGCTCTGTTGGTGTGGGGGGGGAGGGGGGGGGGGGGGGGTAGTGTGCTGCGAGCCCTAAGCGTGGTCAATACGGTACACATCAGGAAATTTTACACTTGTCGCCTCCAGGAGGGGACAGAAGCACAGCCCCGACCCACCCACCACACACGCCCACACCCACACCCACACACCAGCACAACAGTCCGATGGTAGCCGGCGTCTCCCAGCACCACCCATCCTCCGCTCACCTTTGGCCCTTCGAACAGTAGCGTGTCCCACACACGCGCTGCCGTCTGCGGGCAGGTCGCGCGCGGCGGGTCAGCAACAGCGAGGCGCTGCCAGGTGTCCATGCGGACAGCAAGCCCCCAGGGGTCAGAAGCACGAGGGGCAGGGGGATGGGGATGAGGGGGAGGGGGGGGGGGGGGGGGGGGGGGACCTCGATGGGCAGGGTGGTGCAGAAGAGGCATAAGAACCAGTC
The DNA here is from genome assembly GCA_006384855.1 of Tetraselmis striata. Lineage (NCBI taxonomy): Eukaryota > Viridiplantae > Chlorophyta > Chlorodendrophyceae > Chlorodendrales > Chlorodendraceae > Tetraselmis > Tetraselmis striata. The sequence continues at coordinate 92,509 of VCJN01002623.1, forward strand.
CGTGGCCACCAGGTTGACGTCGCAGCCCAGCTTGTCCATGTGCGCCGCCAGCGCCGGCTCCTTCTTGGCCAGCAGCTCTGCCAGCGACTTCATCTCCACGTGGCAGCCCTCCAGGTTGTTGGAGTAGGTACCCGGGTACAGCAGCCCTTCCAGTTTCACAACCCGAGCAGGAGGGGGGGGGGGGGGGGGGGGGGGGGGAAGGGGGGGGAGAGCACATGCTTACATCCCCGCTTGTGGCTGCGTGTGTGGTGTACTTGTACAGCGACGGCCCACTCGCCGCTGTCAGGTTTAGACAAACCCTAAATATATAGCTAGGGTAGTCAGGTCTGCATTCAGGTTTGCACAAGGAGGGGGTGACGGTGGGGGTCGCATCAATGAGTCATCTGGGGGTTCATACTCATGCGCATCCAAGGCGAGGGCGCCATTGCCATGAATTACTTAGGGCCTACTACTGGACAGGGCATGGAAGTGGGCCCCAGAGGAACTATCGGCTGCTACGCGTCAAGCGGCGGGGTTCGGGGCCTGAGCGCGTAATGACCAGGGGCTGCGGCTTATGCATCAGGGCAGATGGCTGCTGGGCAAGAGATGGGGAAAAGGCGCGAGGCGTAGGGCTTCCCGAAACAGGTTCCGCAATCGGATGTGTCAGGCGCAGACACAATGGGAAACGGTGAATTGGTCTGCACCATTGACCTGGGCACTCCGTGCCACATTCGTAGGTTATTTCGGCGCATTTCCAGATCAACATGCATAGCTTTCCTTCTTGGGGGGGGGGGGGGGGGGGGGGTTCAAACCAACAACGAATGGCGAACCCAAAGCCTTCAGACACGGTATCTACTCGTGCAACCTCTGCATTGCCGTATTGACCACGTTTTGGGTTTGCGAAATGTCATTCTTTTCAGCGACTTTCAACCCCGCTCCCAAGAGAGAACGACAATATCCATCTTGATATGTATCGGAACATGCCGCAAATGCCCCGCGGACATTCCAACTTGATGCTACAAAACAAATCACCATTTCGGGGGACGAGCAAACCCAATTAAATGGCACGGTGTATTTATAATGCTACATATTGGTGGGCACTTATCATTATTATGAATGAAGGTCAAGCTTGATTTTAGGGTTTGCTTCTAGGGTGTTCGGGCTTTCCAGGCGGGC
>VCJN01002624.1:0-51064 GCA_006384855.1 Tetraselmis striata
GCTGAAGAATGACGATGGATGAGTGGTGAGCACAGCAAAACTTTGCGCCTTCCAGGTGTATATACATGCCGGCGGCAAGCAGGACGAGCACCACGGGGAAAGTACGGGTAATGTACCTTACTGGTTTGTTTTTCGCCCCCGGGACAGGAGTGGCAGCAGTGAAAGCCTGCGCTGCTTGCACACCGGTTCGCGTAGGTACTCTTTTCTGAAGACCGTAAACGGGTCTCAAATCCGAGATGTGTAGCTGGCAACGCTTTTTGGCTACGTGGCACGCGCTACGTGCGTGATATTAGCACGTGACCGCTCGCGCTCCTCCCTCATCATCCCCCCGCCAGCCCCATCCCTGCCCGCGACACACAAGACGAGGGACCTGAACGCCCCCATATGCCTACGTTAGCGCGCTGCTACCGCGGTATGCGCGTGATGGTGCCGGCGGTGTGTTAGATGGGCAGCGGTGGGGCGGGATGGGTTGGCGAGACGGGTGGTCACGTGGGCTCTGAGTTTTCATCAAATGACGTTATATTTGACTGTATCAACCGGATACTAATCACTATTCGCTCTCGTTTCGGTAGTTGCATCTCAGGATTGTGACCCCGCTATACACAGCTTAAACCCCAGGAGGATTTCATTTAGCGAGTACCCGGGGAACCGGTGTGTGCAGCGCGCGCGTCACTACGACGGCCGTACCAGTACCGGTAATTTTCCGGTAGCAGGCACATTTGAACCCTCTGTTGTTTGTTTTTTGCCCCGGGACAGGACTGGCACGAGTGAAACCCTTGCAGCGTCTCTATGACGGCCGTTTAGGCGCAGCAATCCAGTTACGGAAAGCGATGGATAGGCCACGCTCCGTTATAGTCATCAAGCAAATTGCCGAAGCATTTGCTGCAAGACTAATTGGAGGGCTACTGACGGAATTTCCAACACTGTTGGATCACCGTCTAAAACACTGCATCAAAATACCCGGCACTGACCACGAAAGGTCCGCCCTACCCGTTTGGGCGTCGGCCCATTCGAGTAATGCGAGTTGGGGCAAGCCCCCAACCCGCGGAGCAAAGCATTTCGGGAGTGCGATACATGTGCAACAAGAACGCAATGTGAGGGAGGGCCCGACGCCGTAGCTGGAAAATTTTCCCATTTATCCCAGTAAAATCCAGGGCGCCGTGAAGGGAGGGGGAGACCCCGCCCAAAATAAAGGCAATTAAGTCCTCAGGTGTTGACCGCAATAACTGACTACTAATAAAATCCCTGAACTCCGGAACTACAACCCAAAATTATGACGGTGATACCCCACCGCGGGCACTCCACCAACATATGTTCGATAGTCTCAGATTCACCTCCGCCACATGCAGGCAGTGTTCAAGGAACCGCTCAGGCATGGCATGAATCCGGGCCAATCGGCGGGCAGTGGGAAATACTCGGGTGCGTAATTGTATCATAATGTGCAACCCGGCCACCACCCCGCGGGGACACCCACACCGTACTGTGCAACGGGTTTGGACGCATAGGACGCATGGACATATATACCCAGGTGTTATTGCGTGCTAACGATGCCGACGATTCGTAACGCGCCCACACCGCTGCCTTTACTAGTTTAGCGGCATCGCGCGCGGCTAAGTGACCTCCACTCAAGTGGAAGGTGCGCCCCCTCAGCTAGCCCTACGTTCGCCCTAGCTAGTCGATCTAACCACCGCACAGTCCCTGACGTCCACGTGTTAGGGCGCGCCGACTTGGCTGATCTACTAAATGGGTTATACATGTATTCAAAGTCGGATGCTTTAAGGAACGCCCGAGCCCGTGCCGCCAGCGGCCGTAGCCCTCTATAGGCGCAATATCCAATGTCCCGCATCATCGGTGCAGTGGCCACCCCAGGGGAGTTTTTTACCTACCCCAATGAGGCACCGCAAGCACTGATTGAGTACGGTTTGTAATTTATTTTGCCGCCGCTAGTTCTATCCATGCCCCATACTTCACACCCATAAGTTAAAACCGGCCGTACACAGGCTTTTAATAAAACCGACACACGCACATTAATAGGAATTTATGTCCGTCCACCGACTAATACCGAATCGAGCGCCTCAATAGCGCGTTTACCCTTCTTAACCCGGTCGTCTACTATGTGTTGCATACCTAAATCCGACTTAATGATCGTACCCAAGTACCTATATTCATTTACAACCGGTCCCGTTCCCCCCCAAGCTGCCATCGGGCAGCTTGTTCGCGTAACGCGGTCTCGTCGGGAATATCGGCCTAATGCCATCACCCCACAACTTAAGTACCCAAACCCCCATAAAATGGTCCTCCGCCCACTGCGAGAAGTGGGCGAAACATGGCATGCAGGTTATCGAACGAGCCTGTGATACCACAGCGTCGTCCACCGTAAAACTGACCTGGCACCCTTAGTGGTTGCCTTGCCGCTAATGTGTCGGTGCACCCCCGGTACATTACACCCTTAGATGTTCTACCCCACGAATATATCGTTTAATAAATATTGTTAATAGGATGGGGGGAAGCGGGGCATCCCTGTCCGGAGGCCACGCTCTATGGGTATGGGGTCTGATAGTGTTCCCGGGGCCACCCTTGTCTTGACCCGTACCATACTATCCCTGTATAAAGTTTTAAATGAAGTAAGCATATGACCCGTAACTCCTATGACTTGCTTGTAGTTTTAGGAATTAAAAGCTCATGAGGTACGGTGTCATATGCCTTCCTAAGGTCAATAAAACCCGCGTACGTGGGTAGACCTGCCGCTTGGCGACGGATATTTGAACCCTCTATTATGCGATACCTGATGTAGCGACAATGATATAAACTACGGGCTCCTTCCATCGGAGTGGGCAACTACATCAGGGTATATAAATAAATAATAAAGAGGGGTACCATATATACGACGATACGAGGCACTGGTATGCCTAGTCAGGAGCACTACGTACGGGTACGACGGTTCGTGAGTAGCAGAAGAGGGAGTACTGGTGTGAATTACCAAAAAGGCAGTATCAAATCCACATACTGATAAAAGCAGTCATAAAAGATCAACACAGCAAGCCGCCTAAAGGCGGCCCGGGTCCCGCGCGAGGAGGGATGGATGAGTGTTGCGCGCACGGCTCAGAGTCCGGGCAACGCGGTGCACGTGTGGGCGGGGGTGATCCCCCGGACGTGCTGTGCAGCTTCGGCAACGGGATGGCGGACGAATCTGCGCCGTCTGATGAGGCAGCGAGCACGCTCTACCGCACTCTCTATTAACCGCCGTTGTATGTCTCCTAGCATAGCAGAGCGCTCAAACCGATCCACAGCCGTGGCCCGGGGCACCGCATTGTACTTGGCCCTGTACCGCATAGTCTTGAGCTCCAGCAATGTGGACCTCAAGCTCCGGGGATCATTCATAGCTCCCGGTTACGGCGTTGAACGCCGGGAGGGGGAGCTCTGCGTCCGGCACCATGTCTTTGAATTCATCTCTGGGTGCGGTGTTGCTGAGAGGCACTGCATGCTGGAACAAGTCATCCACCCAATACTTGGCCAAACACCCCCGCACTAGTGAACCGGTGCTTGAAATTCTGTATCGCCAAGGCTCTCAGAATGATGTCGATGCCTTGTCTCGTCGGCCCGATCTGCGCTATCTATGACTTAACAACACTAGCACGGCGCACCCGCACGGTGTTAATGATATTGAGTTTAGCGATTTTACGGAACTACCGTACCCGTACGTTATTTGGGTGTTTTGCTGTCTCACTTCAACGCGTCGCGGCGCGATACCGTTGCAGGCACCCAACACTACGGCGGGCACATCTCACCTGCCCACCGACATTCCACTATCGACCTCGCCCACCCACGCGTGCTGCCCATCTTTCCGAGATGAACCCCCTGAACCATTGTACCCCAAGTAAGTCCCCCGTCGCCGAGTTTCCAGCTGTGTCATTTTGTTTAAGGCCCGCAGAGTCCCACGGCGGTCTGCACGTTTAGCTGAGCGGCGTCGATTTTCGTCGGTTTCCGCGACACATCCAGCTCGACCCATTTCGGCGGGGGAGCTCGGGCACCGTCCACGCTGCCTCTGGCATGCAGGCCAAGGCCCATATGAGCAGCTTTGACATATATCTCGAGACGTTTTGTGTGTGGGTGTGTTGTTGCTTTGTGGGCGCCATGATTGCGTCTCGCCCACGGCACACCCGCCAGATGGCCCGCCCCGCGGCCCTCGTCTCCGCCCGCCGTCGCACCATTATAGCTCTTCGCACGCCGAGTCAACTCGCCGCGCCGTCGGCACCACTACACGTCCCACCTCCTGGAATATTATTTCAACCTACCATATCAGCACTATCCCAGGCTGCCGCCACGCGTGTTTGACCGGGTCACTATCCCTCGCCAGTGCCAAGAATCTTAGCCGACAATACACCTTCGCTGTAAACCTGCCACCAAACAACAACTATGATGAGTACGCCTTCCACGAGGTAAGGCAAATGTGCCATGTGGGTGTGTGTATCCATTGATGTGATAGCGGTGAAGACATACTGACGTGTTCCTATGATGTTGATTCCAGATGATTGCAAAAGGATTGTGGCTCTACGAGGGTTCGTCTCTGCGCAGTGATTACCCAGACGACAGGACGGACTACCGATTATCAGGCAACATCATGGCGGTTGCAAACAAAGAGGAGTACGCGACCCTTCCACTGGTAGCTACCCGCCTGTGTGTCGCCAATGCCTAGCTGCGTCCCGTGCTGCCGCCCACCCCCTCCCCAACACACACGGCGCTACCCATGATAGCATGTTGTGCCAGCGATGCATGGCAATCTCTGTCATTGGTAGTAACAAGTGCTCCATTGATTGCTTGTTTGCAATGCATCCTCAACTGTCGCAAGAGCAATGCGGCGGTGCCTACATCCCGCTGCCGCCGGACTACAAAGTCCAACCAAGGAAGCGAGGGGAGCAGTCGAGCAAGCGAAAGAGGTAGCAAATCAAAGGCGCACGGCGGGTGGAAGGTGCGGCCCCGCCTGGCCACAAAGATCGCCCAGCGTGCAACATGCATGACATTGGCATGTGCTCATGTATCATTGCCACCGCATCCTTCTCCGCCTGAACCGCCACCTTGAGATAAACCTTATTGATCATGGTTGTCCACAGGCTGCGATGTGTTTTGAAGAACGACACGAAGATGACGAGAACGTCTTCATTGCCGACACCCGCAAGCGACTGGTCAACAGTTTTCTGCGCTGCAGCTACCGCCGCTGCCGTTGAAACTGTAGGTGCCTGGTCTGTGCGATCAGAGCTGGGGTACTTTACAGCCCACTAATGGCAATAGAGAGTTGTAAATCTGGTCTGGAAATCACGCCACTGCCGCCTATCCCATGGCTGGTATGACGGGGGGGGGGGGGGGGGGGGTCGCTTGCCATCCTCATTCACGTTGGCATCCATGGGCTAGCATGTTCGAGCCGCGCGGCCCACAGTGAACATGATCGTCGGCTGTCCAGGGCGCACGTCTTGCTGCACATGTCCAACCTTTGCTGGTGCATCAGCCGCTGCGCCACGGTGCCAGCAGGAGGCGCACCGCCACCAGCGCGCGCATCTACCGCCATAGACGCAACAACATTCGCATTGGCCTCGCCAGCGGAAGTTGCAGCGCTCCTCACGGCGAGGCCGTCCGATAGTCATGCGGATTGTCGGCCGTTAGGAAGTTGAGGGCGTTTGCCGACCTGTCTCTCCATCTGGCGGCCCTCGGCCTCCTGCTCTGCGTCCCCGGAAACTGATGCCGCGACTAGCCTAGCGAAGGCCAGGAGGCGAGACTTGTTTTCACGCAAATGCTCGTTTGGCCTGGTGCTCTTTCCCGGCTTCTTCCTCGGCATCCGCCAGCTCAGTCGCAGCAATCCCGAATCGCTCCGCCAGCCGATTGTATTTGCGCTGCTTGGTGCGATATAAAGCTTCCGCCACTTGCTGTTCTCCGCCTCAACGGCGAGCACGAGCTCCACGTAATGCGCATGTAACTCCTTGACCTTGTTGAGCCGCGCCGCGGTCCTGCTCTTTTGCTGCGTGAGCGCGGCATGTGGCGATGCGACATTGCCTTTAGCTTTATCACCTCCCGGCTGTCCTACTGCGGCCCGATGTCGTCGTTATCGCCCTCTCCACAAGTCGCCTCGTCCGGCTCCTCGATAGCATCGGCCTCTCCCTGTTATGTCGCCCCTTCCATTCCTTCGGGTGGTTCGGCTCCCGCCTCTGCTGCTGCGTGGGCGTCAGCCGCGGAGCTGTCGAGCGGCTGCTGCGCTTCGTCCGCGTCGGCTCGTCCTGTCTTCCGCCCATCCACCTTCCGTTTTTTCCGCATGTCATACACCGCCGATGGCGTGGATGGTCTCGCGGTCTTGGGCATGCTGCACATCGGTCGTCTCGTCGTCGAGACCCACCCGACCGCGAGCGTTGTTGGCTGGATGGGAGTGGCATTCATTCGCGCGGGAAAACTTTCGCGACGCCAAGTATCTGCTATCAATAGGAAGACCGCGTGTCACCGGGGCGTTGATCGACGACTGCTGTACATGGTAGTCGCGTGACCGCGGTCTACGCCGTCAACGTGTATTCTAATGCGTACAGTAATGAGAATTTCATTATTACATGGTCCGTACATTTGTATTGCGCTAAAACCTCCATTCGGGGGTCGTTGGGTGCGCCGTGTAGACCAACAGTTACTCGACATAGACGTCGAACAACTACGGGATTTCTCATCCACCATGTGCCACTTACAAATGGACCCTGCTCTCGTTGCCTGCATAAACTCTGATTTCAAATTCGACCCCACCTATGCGGGATCCCGCTTGCCCAATGGAGTTTGCTTTGATTCTGCCGATAAGCTTTATTAGATGGCCGATAAAATATTAAAATCTGCCTCCCCACTTTTGACGATAAACTATTAAATCTGATTATAGGCGATTTTCATGATGCCGCCTGTCACCCCGATTTCGAACGTACACTCCTCAATATTTCGCGCACCCTTTGGTGGCCACGCAAGCGTTATACTGTTCGCCGTTCCTGCAAAATTTGCTCAACCTGCCAACGTATCAAGAACCCGACCCAAAAACCGATAGGCTCTCTGTCACCACGGCCTAAAGGTTTGCGCCCCTTGGAAAATAATTTCGATGGATTATATAACCTGCTTGCCTCTACAGAATGGCGCTTTGATACAATCGCCACATTTTTTGCAGCTTCACTAAGCATGCCCACTTTATTCACATTGACGCCCCCTAACTCGCTCGATTATTTATTGACAACATTTTCCGACACCATGGCTTATGTCGTACGAGGTACAATTATTTCCGATCGCGATCCCCGCTTCGCCTCGCTCTGCGTTTTGGAAAAAATATTCCGCTCCCTTAACACCAAATTGAATATTAGCTCGTCGTTTCACCCCGAGACCGAACACCCCGGACAAACCGAACGCACACACCGCACTATTGAGCAGACTCTACGTTCTTACGTTCACCAAAACCATGACGACTAGCTCAATAACCTGTCCCTTACTGAGTTTGCCTAGAACAATAATTACCAAACGCTCGTGCTTTGAGGCTCGGTATGGCATGTGCCCCCTTGTTCCGGCTGCCTTATTATCCCAGCCCTTGGATTACTAAGCGGCGCTTCGCGCCGGGGATTTGTGGAGGTGCCCCTACCTCTTGGGTTGAGCCTGGTGCGGGATGCGGGCCGCTTTTAGCCGATCTTGTAATACTGTGTTTTTTCCGGGTAATACTGCTTTTAGCGTTAGATTTGTCAGTAATTTATTTTTTAAGAGATTAAATCTAAAACAGATTAAATCTACAAGCCGCGTAAAAGCTTGCCGCTGGCTACTGGTGTGCATTACAAAAAGGCCCGTACCCAACCCACCGCTAAATTTAGCAGTATCCCCCATTTAAGGCAGTATTACTCCCCCTCCCCCCCCCCCCCCCCCCCCCCCCCCGCATCCCGCACGAGGCCGCGCAAGTCGGGCCGGTCGTCAGGTCTACGGGGCGGGCACGCCGCGAATCGCCATGCCCGCCGCCTGTACCGGCACCGGACGCCGGACGCCGTCGTTCGACCGTCGCCCGTCCGTCGACGGACGCCGGACCCCGGGTCGGCGGACTGCCCCCGCACCGCGGCGACCCCTTTTTACAGCATCATTTTCCAGCGAAGCGTCGATTTTTCGCGGCGGTGAGCTTTATTGCCGTACGGGTACCCGTATACTGCGGATCGGGCCTATAGGTGCATGACTAAAGCGCTTATCTACTGGCATATTCTACTAAGTACTATAATCCACCCGCCCGCCCACCCACGGTTCTTAATTACATAGCCGTCCGATTACGATCTCACGGTTGGGAGGTACTGGTTGTGAATTACAAAAAGGGCAATTCCCCATAATTAGAAAATCAACACAGCAAGGCGCCTAAAAGCGGCCCACGGTGAGTGATGTGCACACGGTTCAGAGTCCGGGCCACGCGTGCACGTGTGTGCGTGGGTGATCCTCGGACGTGCTGTGCAACTTCAGCAACGGGATGGCAGACGAATCTGCGCCGTCTGATGAGGCAGCGAGCGCGCTCTCGAGCGGCCACCAAGCTCAAGACCCCGAGGAAATCTCTTGCGAGCAAGGCCTTCTGGTGGGCCCGGGTGATGCACCGAGTGCCCCGCAATGAGAGGGCACCCCGATCCGCAGCCAAGCATGCGATACCACGCACTGTGCGGCGCACCACCTTGCTCACCTCACCCAATGTGCCGAAGACCATGCCTGTGTACTCCGACATATCCAGGATGTCTCGAAGAGGACCCTTCTGTCCGGGCTCCGTGTTGTGCCACGCCGCATCCCACACACCCAACCCCCGTTGTATGTCGCCCAACAGGGAGCGCTCAAACCCACACACCCGTGGCCCGGGGCACTGCAATGTACTTGACCCCGTACCGCATATATAGTCTTGAACTCCAGCAGCGTGGACTTCAAGCTCCGGGGATCATAACTCCCGGTCACGACGTTGAACGCCGGAAGGGAGAGCTCCGCGTCCGGTACTAGGTCCTTGAATTCATCCATGGGCACGGTGTTGCCGAGAGGCACTGCCTGCTGGAACAAGTCATCCACCTCCCGCCGTACCGCGATACCTAGGTCGTGAGGGAGGTACTGGTACTGGTTCTCACTACTCGCTGCTGGTAATGGAAAAACAAATGGTACTCGCTAGTCGTCACAAGCGCTTTTCTGCTGACATGTACTACTAAGTACTATAATCCGGTGGAGCCCGCTACTGGTACAGGTGCTCGCTACTCGCCACTCACTGATGGTAAGGATTAGTCGCTACTCGCTGCTCGATGCTGGGAAAAAAAATGGACATCACCACCCCATTTCTCTTTTTCCTGCGACATACTCGCTGCTAGTTGTCACAAGCGCTTATCTACTGACATGTCCTACTATAATCCGGAGAGTCGCCGCTCGAAACGTTGCGCCTGATGACTTTATGCAAGCCACACGCGAGTTCATAGTCGCCAGTTCAAAGCGCTGGCAATGCAATTCATGGAACTGTAGGCCAGTGATATAGAACCCGTTCCTTTAAAATTTTCTGAAAAATCGACGCATCGCTGATTCAACTGTCAAGTTACTTCATACAGCATATCCTTGGACTACCGTATAGTCCCTGTATAAGGTCCATTTCATACCACGGTCCGCGTGCCGCCCCAGCCACGTGCCGCCCTAATACTCGTACCGGAGCGCGCCACGTCGACCGGGCCGCGGGGGCCATTATGAAAATTCGCGCACGCCCCCGACACCAAAGCGGCACGCGTGTACGGGGCATTTTTTTGAGGTCCATTTCATACCACGGTCCGCGTGCCGCCCCAGCCGCGTGCCGCCCTAATACTCGTACCGGAGCGCGCAACGTCGACCGGGCCGCGGGGGCCATTATGAAAATTCGCGCACGCCCCCGACACCAAGGCGGCACACAAACGCCGCCTTGCTTGGTGTCGAACTGCGTACACCTGAGTTTTGAGAGCGTTTATATGTTCCGGGGTGAGATATATCATTTACCGCTGCCGGAGCGGGCAATTGCTCTCAACCCGCACTTGCTCGCTCCACCCTCAGGGTGTTCCCGTTCACCGTTTGCAAAGGACGGCGGGGAGGCGGCCAACCATCCTCCCAGGATGCCTACGCCGCATTCAGACCGGGCCGCTGCCCGCGAGGTGAGGCGGTCACCCGCCATCCCGCGCGCTCGGGCATCTGGCGCGGCTGATCGCTCCCCAGTAGACCGTCTGGACGCCCGCTTAGGGCTCAGCCGAGACAGCCGTATGCAGCGTATCGAGGAGGCAGACCCTGAATTGGAGTGTGAGTCTGGAGGGCGCGATGGCGAGGGAGGTTCTGACGAGGACGAAGTCCAACACAGCGATGGGCTGCGCGGCTGCTGCGTCCCGGGCTGCAAAGTCGGGACGCTTATCGACTCCACCCGGTCGCAGCACCGCTGCCGCTAGTGCCAGGGGTACTTTCACGCCCTTTGTGCATACTCCATCAACAACTCCGACGACCCGAACTATTGCGGCTGTCAGCAGGCGCCCCTTATCGGCGGGGTCAAGGCCGAGGAGCCAAACAACGCGACAGCTGGCGGTGCTGGCGATCTTAGCGCAGCTGCGACTAAACCACAGCGTCGCAAGGACCGCGGTGGCGAGAGAGGGGGCGAGGACGGCGGCGATGACAGCGACGCGTGGCTCGAGACGGAGCGGCAGAAGAAGGAGAATGCCTTGCCAAATGCCGGGGTGGGGGTGAAGACGGGGAGGACGCATTCTGGCGGGAGGTGGAGAGGCGGGCTGGGGGCGCGGGGGACATATGCACCGCCACTGTGAGATTCAGATGTGACATACAGGTGACGAAGCACTACTACTAGCGACTATTATTTATCCGCGAAGGCTGCTGCTGGTGGCGGCACGTCCATCCAGTTACGTGCGAGTACATCCGGCGTTATTGCCGGCGGGCGATAAATCCTTTTTGTCATCATTCTGGTAGCCGTACGAGCCCGGTAAAATGTTACATGGCACTGACGTACAAGGTACAAGGTTGTCCGTGCAGTACCGGGTAGTACGCGATATATTTATTGAGCCGGTACCGGGTATCATAGTACCCGGTACCCGGTACCCGGGCACGATGGACAGTGGTCCTGTGGATAACTACGACTATTAGTACATGGGAGCGCAAATCTCAGCCGTACTTTTTGGCCAAAGTGGGGAATTTTGTGTACATTATAGCTAGTACTGCTGAACGGGCCTGCCAGCCGTCCGATCAAAGGTCATCAGATGGGCGGTTTGGCTGCCATGTTTTGCCAAAGAGTGCTCACGTTACATAAATATTCGCGAGGGGGAGGGCGGGGGCAGGCAGCGGTTTGCCGAAGAATAATTGAATTACAATATTCGCGACAGCTGCCATCGGGGAATGTGGCCCGCCGGGGGGGGGGGGGGGTGCGGGGGCGGGGGGACCACGCCCGCCCCGCCCCCCCCCCGCCCCCCCTCGCCGCCAGCCGCTCCCGCCTGGGGGTGGGGGGGGGGGGGGGGGGGGGTAAGGGGGCGGGGGCTACTGCTTGTTCTTGTTCTTGCGTGCCCGGGGGACCCTCCGCTTCGACGATCTCGCTGCCTCCGCCTCCGCCTCCGCCTCCGCCTCCGCCTGCGCCTCCGACTCCGCCTCCGACTCCGCGACCGTCAGTTTCTTACCTCGGCGCTTCTTCACTGGCCTCTTCCGCTTCTTGTCATCCGTCAGTGTCTTCACCACCCCGGGAGGCTGTGCCGTCGACGACGCCGCCATGAGCTTCCTTACCTTCGCGTCGGGACGCCCCCTGTGCGCAGACACCCACAACAAGCCACAATCGTTTCGCCTTTAAGCGGCTGAGGATGCGGCCTCCTCGGCCACCACGAGTTGCGCCGCTGGCACTGTGGAAGCCTTGGCGTTTAGGTGGGCCTTACGGCGCTCCCGGACGAACCTGCGCGCGGCACAAGTTAGCCACGAGTGGGTGCGTGCTAATGCGGAGGATGGAGTGTTTTGTTGCGCGCCCACCTTGTCACGCGTTTCCTCATGTCTTTCTCGTCCTCCTCGATGCCGGCGGCGCGGACACGCGAGACAACAAGGCTCGCCGCCCACTTTTGCCCGGGGGGGCGAGGTCGGCCATGGCGCTGTGAGCGGTGAAGGGGGGGGGGGGGGGGGGGGGGGGGGGGGGGGGGGGGGGGGGGGGGGGGGCGGCCGAGGTGGAGAAACTAACACCCAGTCGACGACCGCCTTCCGCAGCAGTCAACGACACATCGGAGGCGAGGAGCAACGCGCCACTACTATTTATATGCACGTATTGTCAAGAGCTAGTCGGTGCGGCATTGTGTCGGTGTAATTTCGCAATGTTTATTGTTGAAGTAGCACGGCGTAATGGATACGGCGAGTGAATCCGGGATAATGTGTGCGACGAATGTGCGCGCGCAGCGTTGTGCGGCGGTGTGCGGCGGTGTGCGGCGGTGTGCGGCGGTGTGCACCGATGTTAATATAGTGTGAATATTATATCGGCCGTAGACGATCAGGTCTGGCAGCACCGCCCGTGCTTGTAAATAAGCGACAATGGGTCTAGTCTCCCGCTAGTCTGTGCACCGCAAGTGCACTCCGCAAGCCTCGCCTCCATCCGCGTCGGAACCGGTAGTAAGTGTTGTTGTGTGCGCACATCGTGACAACATTACACGGTGGCAATTGCAATTATTAGCGGTGGATAATGTGAAGGCGTTTTCGAAATCGACAGAGAATGAGGCGGTGCTGGCGGAGTGCATTGGCGGTGCATAGAATAGCGTGTTGCTGGGGTTTTGGCTGCATCGGACGCCGTATTCCCACCCATCCGGCACGGAATGTCCGGTTTTCACACATTTGTGTGTTAATAAAGCAGTGTGAATATTACGCGTCTTTTACGCCGGGTGGATGGGCATCCGGCGTCCGATGCACCCCAATTATTTGCAGCACGCTACTCTACGCACCCTCAACGCACTCCGCAAGCCTCGCCTCCATCCGCGTCGGAACCGGTAGTAAGTGTTGTTGTGTGCGCACATCGTGACAACATTACACGGTGGCAATTGCAATTAGCGGTGGATAATGTGAAGGCGTTTTCGAAATCGACAGAGAATGTGGCGGTGCTGGCGGAGTGCATTGGCGGTGCACAGAATAGCGTGTTGCTGGGGTTTTGGCTGCATCGGACGCCGTATTCCCACCCATCCGGCACGGAATGTCCGGTTCTCACACATTTGTGTGTTAATAAAGCAGTGTGAATATTACGCGTCTTTTACGCCGGGTGGGTGGGCATCCGGCGTCCGATGCACCCCAATTATTTGCAGCACGCTACTCTACGCACCCCCAACGCACTCCGCAAGCCTCGCCTCCATCCGCGTCGGAACCGGTAGTAAGTGTTGTTGTGTGCGCACAAAGTGACAACATTACACGGTGGCAATTGCAATTAGCGGTGGATAATGTGAAGGCGTTTTCGAAATCGACAGAGAATGTGGCGGTGCTGGCGGAGTGCATTGGCGGTGCACAGAATAGCGTGTTGCTGGGGTTTTGGCTGCATCGGACGCCGTATTCCCACCCATCCGGCACGGAATGTCCGGTTTTCACACATTTGTGTGTTAATAAAGTGTGAATATTACGCGTCTTTTACGCCGGGTGGGTGGGCATCCGGCGTCCGATGCACCCCAATTATTTGCAGCACGCTACTCTACGCACCCCCAACGCACTCCGCAAGCCTCGCCTCCATCCGCGTCGGAACCGGTAGTAAGTGTTGTTGTGTGCGCACATCGTGACAACATTACACGGTGGCAATTGCAATTAGCGGTGGGTAATGTGAAGGCGTTTTCGAAATCGACAGAGAATGAGGCGGTGCTGGCGGAGTGCATTGGCGGTGCACAGAATAGCGTGTTGCTGGGGTTTTGGCTGCATCGGACGCCGTATTCCCACCCATCCGGCACGGAATGTCCGGTTTTCACACATTTGTGTGTTAATAAAGCAGTGTGAATATTACGCGTCTTTTACGCCGGGTGGGTGGGCATCCGGCGTCCGATGCACCCCAATTATTTGCAGCACGCTACTCTACGCACCCCCAACGCACTCCGCAAGCCTCGCCTCCATCCGCGTCGGAACCGGTAGTAAGTGTTGTTGTGTGCGCACATCGTGACAACATTACACGGTGGCAATTGCAATTAGCGGTGGGTAATGTGAAGGCGTTTTCGAAATCGACAGAGAATGAGGCGGTGCTGGCGGAGTGCATTGGCGGTGCACAGAATAGCGTGTTGCTGGGGTTTTGGCTGCATCGGACGCCGTATTCCCACCCATCCGGCACGGAATGTCCGGTTTTCACACATTTGCGTGTGAATATATATAGTGTGAATATTACGTAGGCGTCTTTTACGCTGGGTGGATGGGCATCCGGCGTCCGATGCACCCCGAATCTCACCAACACGCTACTCTACGCACCCCCAACGCACTCCGCCAGCCCCGCCTCTTTCCGCGCAGGTCCTACGTTCCATTGTATGTATATACATACGTACATGTACTGCTCCGAAACCAGCCCAAACTTAATGAGTGCACAAGTGTAAATGGGGGGGGGGGGGGGGGGGGGGGGGTGGGTGGGGGATGTGGCGGCGGGGCATCCACTCACACATACCCCGGCGATGCATGACAAATATTACATGCCGTGGCGGGTCGGCGGGCCGACCCGGCGGGCCGACCCGGCGGGGGGGGGGGGGGGGGGGGGCGTCTATTCAACTACACGTGCGACAGTGTCGTTTCGTGGAGCAGTATATGTGCCCGGCCTCATTTATACCGCCCCCTACCTGCGCTGCATGGTCTACCCCTACGAATTACTTAGCACAAACCGCCATTACTTAATAGGAACCTAGCACAGCCAGGCTTATATGCCCGCTTTCCCGATCAACTTCTACGCACTTTCCGTCCCTCAACCGCCGGACATGGGGGTTAAGCCGCCAGCCTCGGCAGTTACTTAGCCAGACTTGGCATCCCGTACCGTGTCCATGGCTTCGCAGCTCTGCCGCTGGCACACGCCGAGTCCGGCGCTTGCTGCCGCGGGGTTGCGCACGCATGCACGCACGGTAATACGCCGCCGACGCCGCCACGCTTACTTCCACCACCTTCGCCAGCCGCAGCTTCGCACGCCTTTCCGCCGACATACGAAACGCACGAATCCCCCCCCGTCCCCGCGTCATGTATATTATATTCGAGGCGACTATGCGGGGCGCAGCACACGCCGCGGCGTGGGTCGGCGGAGCGACAGGCGGCGGGAGCCCTAATGGCCGGGCAGTATCCACACCCACACAGGCACCGCCGCTCACGCGGATGAACCGCCTCCCAAAGGAAACATGCCGGTTGGTGGTAAGCCCAGCAGGCGTGCGTGGGGTGCCGGCGCCGGTACTGGTGCGACGGAGCTGTCGCGTCAGGAACCGCACCGCATGTGGAGCAACACATGGCGGTGCCGGCCCCACCTATGTCTAGGGCCACCTCCTCACAACACCCCGCCACGACGGCGTCGGCCACCGCCGACGGCGCCGTTGCGGGGGGGGACGCCCTGCCAGGCGACGATGATGCGCCTGGTGCGCCGCGTCAGGAGGCGGAGGAGGCCGTGGTCGAGGCGACTGATCGGGCTGAGGGGGTTGTCGAGGCGAGCGAGGCTGCGCTCGCGCCACCCGCCCCGCAGCCACCTGCGGGACATGCCGACTTGCTCGTCGCCATGTTGACCGGAGCACTACGAGCAGTGGGGGGAGGCGGCCACATGCACTATCATGTGCGTGTCCTGGCCGGACGCCCGTCATGCGTGGACTGCGGCCAACGGACGGACTGGGAGTGTTGCTGCGACGGCACCCCGGCTTTGTGCGGCCCCAAGTACCCATGCATGGCGACCCATCAGCGGGCAGTCCCCTGCCCGACCACGGCCACGAAGAGGGCGGAGTTCCGCCATGTCAGGGACGCGTTCCACGACGCGACTCGCGCCGCCGTGTGTGAGGCTTCCGAGAAGGCACGCGCGGCTGGTGGGGTGCGCAGGGTGAGGCGGCGGACGGCCCAGGAGCTGAAGGAGAGCGAGACATGCCGTCAGTGAGGTCGGGCGCAATGTCATTGGGTGGGGCACACGGGCGTGTAACACTTGCACTTTGCGCGTACTGCTGGGTTACATCCAGGCTGCGTCACACTATGCAACCGGAAAGGCTGCGTTGCTACTGCAAACGATGCGACGCCTCACTCTGTAGCAACCGCTGCCGCGCCTATCCCACAGCCGCTGCCCCCCCCCCCCCCCCCCCCCCCCGCGCGGGATCCCCGCCATCAACAGCTTGCACTTGCACTTTGCGCGTACTGCTAGGTTACATCCAAGCGGCGTCACACCGGAAAGGCTGCGTTGCTACTGCAAACGATGCTACGCCTCACTCGGTAGCAACCGCTGCCCCGCCCATCCCACTCGGGATGCTGAGAGCAGCTAAAGGGCACCGGGGGCGGGGCAAGAGGGAGCAGGGCCAATGATTGTGGAAGAGCGGGGACCCGCTTGCATGCCATCGTATTATATCTTGCACAATATCTGTTGCTGCACTCATATCTCACATCACTAGCTTAGCTATAGTGATTCCCCCCCCCCCCCCCCCCCCCCCGCACCGCGTACGCACACGCCTGGGTATACGCATCAACTGCCCGCCGGGATGAGAAACTGGTATTGGTAGTGTGTCTGTGGGGTGGAGGGGGGGCAAAAGAGCTGCCAATTGCTGCCAAGCTGGTGCGTTACATTGGGGCAGGCGCTGGGCAGACAATTGGGGCTCGCTTCAGAGCATTGTCTAGTGCCTATGCGGCTGCGCCGCCTCCGCCGCATGCAGACTCTCCGAGCTCACCAGCACCGCCACCTCAGTCATGCGGCCCTGCATCCCGCAGCCCGCCGCCGCCAGCCAGATCAGAGGTATCCAGAAGCCAGTGCTGGGGTTGTTGCGGCATGACCGCATAGTTTTCAGCGCCTGCCGTCCACAACTTGTAATGCATCCCTTTCCGCCGATTCCGCTGTATGCGCTGTCTTGGCGCCGCGCTGCCCCGGCCGCCGCGCGTTGGCGCCGCGCTGCCCCGGCCGCCGCGCGTTGGCGCCGCGCTGCCCCGGCCGCCGCGCGTTGGCGCCGCGCTGCCCCGGCCGCCGCGCGTTGGCGCCGCGCTGCCCCGGCCGCCGCGCGTTGGCGCCGCGCTGCCCCGGCCGCCGCGCGTTGGCGCCGCGCTGCCCCGGCCGCCGCGCGTTGGCGCCGCGCTGCCCCGGCCGCCGCGCGTTGGCGCCGCGCTGCCCCGGCCGCCGCGCCTTGGCGCCGCGCTGCCCCGGCCGCCGCGCCTTGGCGCCGCGCTGCCCCGGCCGCCGCGCCTTGGCGCCGCGCTGCCCCGGCCGCCGCGCCTTGGCGCCGCGCTGCCCCGGCCGCCGCACGTTGGCGCCGCGCTGCCCCGGCCGCCGCGCCTTGGCGCCGCGCTGCCCCGGCCGCCGCGCCTTGGCGCCGCGCTGCCCCGGCCGCCGCGCCTTGGCGCCGCGCTGCCCGGCCGCCGCGCCTTGGCGCCGCGCTGCCCCGGCCGCCGCACGTTGGCGCCGCGCTGCCCCGGCCGCCGCGCCTTGGCGCCGCGCTGCCCCGGCCGCCGCGCGTTGGCGCCGCGCTGCCCCGGCCGCCGCGCGTTGGCGCCGCGCTGCCCCGGCCGCCGCGCCTTGGCGCCGCGCTGCCCCGGCCGCCGCGCCTTGGCGCCGCGCTGCCCCGGCCGCCGCGCCTTGGCGCCGCGCTGCCCCGGCCGCCGCGCCTTGGCGCCGCGCTGCCCCGGCCGCCGCGCCTTGGCGCCGCGCTGCCCCGGCCGCCGCACGTTGGCGCCGCGCTGCCCCGGCCGCCGCGCCTTGGCGCCGCGCTGCCCCGGCCGCCGCGCGTTGGCGCCGCGCTGCCCCGGCCGCCGCGCCTTGGCGCCGCGCTGCCCCGGCCGCCGCGCCTTGGCGCCGCGCTGCCCCGGCCGCCGCGCCTTGGCGCCGCGCTGCCCCGGCCGCCGCGCCTTGGCGCCGCGCTGCCCCGGCCGCCGCGCCTTGGCGCCGCGCTGCCCCGGCCGCCGCGCCTTGGCGCCGCGCTGCCCCGGCCGCCGCGCCTTGGCGCCGCGCTGGGTATCGAGTCCTCCCCTCCCTAGTGAGCGCGTCCACCTGCGCCTTGCGCTCGGGGCCGTCCTCCTCCGTCACCACATTCTGCAAACCCCACCGCGTGACGAACCACGCAGCTCCTTGCAGGCGCTTGTACATGTGCCCAAGCACCGCCAGTCGTGACACCGAACGCACCACCGCTGGGGACGCGAGCTCCTTCTCGGGCATGATCGCCTTCACCCGGGCCTCCTCGAGGAGCGGACCGGCGTTAAGAATGGAAAACGTTTCCATGTGGTGCAAGCAGTCCTCCATGACCCAGCCGGGCTGCACCGTCACCTTGCCTGACCCTGCAGTCATGGAGGGGAATGCCGTCACGCCCACGCCCACGCCCACGCCCGGGGGGGGGGGGGGGGGAGGGGTTTACCTTTCGATTCTTGGACACTGCAAACGAAGGGCGCAACCCGCGTTCAAAGTTGCTGGGTATCGGGACTAAAGCCTGGCGCCGGTCTTCCTGCTTCATAGCTCGGAATCCAATGTGGCCCTGCACGGTGACAAATTTCCTCCAGAAGTCCCTTCCCAAGCCAAAAAAAACAGGTGGAACGGCGCGAGGGGGAAGAGGTTGACCATGCTGACATAGCCCCGGACCACATGCACATGGCACACGCCATGGCAGCCAGTGTTCTGCTTGGCCTCCGCCAGCCGGGTTGTGTTGACCGCACGCCGGGCAAGGTGCGTGATTCACTGGACAAGTCATCGCCTTCATGGACGGTTACCAAGCGAGCCTCCCCGTCCGCATCCACAGGGGGGTGCTCCTGGGCAGCCGTCATAGCCTCCACAACCTGCCACGCCGACCGGGCGGGTGCGTGT
Source organism: Tetraselmis striata (assembly GCA_006384855.1). Taxonomy (NCBI): domain Eukaryota; kingdom Viridiplantae; phylum Chlorophyta; class Chlorodendrophyceae; order Chlorodendrales; family Chlorodendraceae; genus Tetraselmis; species Tetraselmis striata. The sequence goes on from VCJN01002624.1 coordinate 18,965, forward strand.
GATTCCATACAACCGCAGTTGAGTGGTGCCACCAGCACGCAGGCCGGGCCCACTCACCTCTGAACGCAGAAGGCCCACAATGCCCCCGTCCTCGAAAACAGCGCGCCACTGGGTCGCCCCGCCGTAGTCCTCCAACACCCACTCGGTAACGACGCCGGTTATCTCGCCGTAGTGCCATACTCCCCGGAACTTCTTGGCGATGACCTTCATGCATGTAGAAGTCGCCGGAATCGCCTTTCCATATCACGCCCTCATCGCGGGTTCCACGCCCGCCGGCGGCCACGCAGGCGCGTCGATGTCCATACCGTCTTCGCCAACGGGGTCCTCCCCCACGCCCATCACATCGTCCACCTTCGAGCCGCCGTCGTCCGAGACCGGCGCCGGCGGGCCGTTTCCGACGGCTGCAGCTACTCCTGCTGCCGCCCCTGTTGTTGTTGCTGCTGCTGCTGCCGCCCCTGCTGCTGCTGCTTGTGATAAGGCGGCCTTGCGGCGCAACTTAGCCGCACGCTTCAACGAGTGGCTACAGTTCGGGAATTTTAGGAAGTGCCGCTCTCGCGCCATCTTCTCACAAGTGCCCGTCACGTTGCCCCGGCAGTGCTTGCATGAGTACACGCCATCCTTCGACACACTCGCTATCCATCCCTTTGCCGGCATGCCTGCTGCCGCGCGCGAGGGGCGGGGGGGGGGGGGGGTTGAGAGTTGGGGTGGATGTAACCCACCACCGGCAGGCAACACAGATGCGAGTGCGCGGCTGTCCGCGCTTGATTCAACGGTGAGCGGCGGTGACCGTGAGGCGACCCCATACTTCATGCGCGTGCTGGGGCGTTACACAATCATCAGCAGTTAGGGCGGCTGCATTAAAACGCGCACCTACGAACACCACCTACCGCCTACCACCTACCGTACCACCTACATCCGCCCACACCTCCGCCCGTCGTGCCGCACATCGCGGCACACCGCGGGGTCAGCGGTCAGCGATGTATGTGCGGTCAGCGATGTGCGGCGATGTGCAATGAGTGCGTACATCCGCCTGTACTTAGCCCGGGTGCTCCGCGTCGGAGGGCGACACGCGAGCCCGCGTGCGCATATCAATTTGATGAAATTATGGAAACGAGAAATTCATATAGTACTTTACAGGTCGCGCGCGATAGTCGTCGCTACTGGGTATGAAATCCACGTCCCTCGTCCGTCCCGTATCGTCCCCGTATGTCGTCGTTCGTCACCAGTAGGGCACATTTACGTCACATCTGAATCTCACAGTGCGCGTTTCCGCCGCTGCGCGTATGTATGAAATGCTGTTTTTTGCGGCGGCACACGTGCGCTTATTCGCCCAATGCCACCGGCTACGTGGCAGCACGATATCGCGTATCGTTAGGGCGGCACGCGGCTGGGGCGGCACGCGGACCGTGGTATGAAATGGACCTGAAAATGCCCCGTACACGCGTGCCGCCTTGCTACCCTGAGTTTTGAGAGCGTTTATATGTTCCGGGGTGAGATATATCATTTACCGCTGCCGGAGCGGGCAATTGCTCTCAACCCGCACTTGCTCGCTCCACCCTCAGGGTGTTCCCGTTCACCGTTTGCAAAGGACGGCGGGGAGGCGGCCAACCATCCTCCCAGGATGCCTACGCCGCATTCAGACCGGGCCGCTGCCCGCGAGGTGAGGCGGTCACCCGCCATCCCGCGCGCTCGGGCATCTGGCGCGGCTGATCGCTCCCCAGTAGACCGTCTGGACGCCCGCTTAGGGCTCAGCCGAGACAACCGTATGCAGCGTATCGAGGAGGCAGACCCTGAATTGGAGTGTGAGTCTGGAGGGCGCGATGGCGAGGGAGGTTCTGACGAGGACGAAGTCCAACACAGCGATGGGCTGCGCGGCTGCTGCGTCCCGGGCTGCAGAGTCTGGAGGTGGAGAGGCGGGCTGCGGGCGCGGGGGACATATGCACCGCGTTTCCGCCGCTGCGCGTATGTGTGAAATGCTGTTTTTTGCGGCGGCACACGTGCGCTTATTCGCCCAATGCCACCGGCTACGTGGCAGCACGGTATCGCGTATCGTTAGGGCGGCACGCGGCTGGGGCGGCACGCGACCCGTGGTATGAAATGGACCTAAAAGAGGCGGGCACGCCTCGCTCGCTGATTCAGAAGTAAAAACGCGCTGCGGTACCGCGTTATTTTGGCGTATCAGACGGATATATTCCCCTACCTCTTGGGTTGAGCGGAGGAAAAGGAGAGCCGCGTCCGAAATCGCCTGGAATACGTGAGAATCGATACCGGTTGCAATACGGTTTTATCACGGATTTTTAGGCGTCCGTCCTCCGTCCTCCCCCATACGCGCTTCGCGCATGAACCGTCATACGTTCGGTGTTCGCTCGTTTGATTTCACGGTACTGGTACGTGTACGGTAACATTCTGAATGGATGCGCGTGTATTCTAGCCCAGGCACGTCATATATTCGTCTAAAACGCCAAAATAACGCGGTACCGCAGCGCGTTTTTACTGCTGAATCAGCAAGCGAGACTATTCAGCGACTATTCCTTACTTATACGGTAGTCCAAGTATGATGCTGTAAAAAGGGGGTCGCCGCGGTGCGGGGGCAGTCCGCCGACCCGGGGCCCGGCGTCCGTCGACGGACGGGCGTCGGTCGAACGACGGCGTCCGGCGTCCGGTGCCGGTACAGGCGGCGGGCGTGGCGATTCGCGCCGTGTCCGCCCCGTAGACCTGACGACCGGCCCGACCTGCGCGGCCTCGTGCGGGATGCGGGCCGCCTGTAGGCGGCTTGTACTGTATTGCTGATCTTGTAGTGCTGTTTTTTTTTTTGGGGGGGGGTAATACAACTTTTAGCGGTGGGTTGGGTACCGGCCTTTTTGTAATGCACACCAGTAGTCAGCGGCCCGCTTTTACGCGCGGCTTGCAGATTTTAATCTGTTTTACAAAATAATACGTCTCTTTTGAAAGATAAATTACTGACAAATCTAACGCTAAAAGCATCATTACCCGGAAACAACAGTATTACAAGATCAACACTGCAAGCCGGCTAAAAGCGGCCCGCATCCCACACCACGCTCAACCCAAGAGGTAGGAGCACCTCCACAAATCCCTGGCCCTCTTTATTTATACAGCGACTATATACAAGGTATATTACATGAGCTAGCAGCAGAAGGCGATATCGGAAATCACCAAAATAAAAGGCAATCAGAAAGGTCCTCTACATCGACTGCGGGGTGGAAGCAGTAACATGAGAAGACGCAGAGTGGGCACGAGCACACGCATCAGACTTGGCCATCTGCACACCGGCAGAGAGAATGCCGCCCAGGGTACCATGCATGCACGCAAGCCGAGACCCGCTGCAACAGCCCCCGCCGTGTGCGCGACAGGTGACGGCGGAACTCAGCAGGTTGGCCGGCGACAAAGTTTCGAAGTGCCTGAACGGATTGACCACGAAGAAAGCAAGAGGTCGGGGCGGAAGGACCGCCAGGGAAGTTGCGCACAGCCAACAGCACCGCGAAGATGTAGACCACAGTCAAAGCGGACTTCCCGAGACGGCTGCGGTCCTCAACCACAAAAGGGTAGTACCGGTGAACACCCTGCACTGGGGCGGAAGACGCCCGGTCCGCTGCCAACTTAGCATGCTCCGCCTCGGTCGCCGCGATTCCCGGGATGCACCAGCGGGGGTCGTTGCTCCAAGTGGGGGTCGTGGAGGACACGCACGCGAAGTCGATCATGTAATCGCACGCTGCCCCTCCCCACCCCGCTAGCGTCAGGTCCGACGGCCGCGAGCGGTCCGCTGGGCGCAGCCCACTCGTCTCAAGGGTCAAGTCGCCGGCTCCCGAGCGGTCCCGGTCAAGCACCGCCCCCGCATCAATTGCCACAGATGCCCACAGATTCTTCAAAGCGGTATGCATGCGGTGCTTGTAGTTCGCTACGGGGCATATGGGTAGATGCTCCACGATGAAATCCGTAGCGCTCCGGTTCGAGCCATCCGTAGAGCGAAGCCATAAGGGATCAATACCACACGTTGGGCCAGGGCAAGTGACAAGCGCGGAACCTCCGCGCGGGCAAAGGCCCAGTACCCGCGCAGCGGCGGCCGCATAAGCAGCATGGGGAATCTTGCGGGCGGACTCGTGATCCGACTGGAAAAGCGATAGGGAGCCCGGCCCGCACGCGTTGTACATGCGCAGGGTATCAAGTCGCGAGGCCACTGCACCAGTACTTTGGAAGCTGAGATCGAGGGCCACGAAGTCACGCAAGCGAATCGCACGGCTGAGGTGGCGTTGGACAACCATGGTCGTGGGTTGATCATCGGAGGTCGCACCCGAACCCGTACCCGAGGGCGGAGCAGTAGAACATGGCAGCGATTCTGGGAGGGAAACAGTGGCTGCTGACGGAGGGTGTGCCACTAATTCGCCCGGCGACGGTATCTTCAGAGCTACAAAAGCGCATGTAGTAACGGTATTGGCAGTACTCGTACCACCGATAGGAAGCAATTGCTGCGCAGCAGAGGCGGCCTCACCAGTACCAACTCCAAGAGGAGTGGCCGTAAAAGGAGATGTGGTGACGCGCAATCCTCCGCTAGTGCTCGTACCCGTACGGGTCGTAGTACCAGCTGTTGGATCCGATGCAGCGGTGGTCGTAGCATTACTGACCGTAAGTAACTCGAAGATCTCGTGGGCGTGCCCATACGCCGCGCGTGCGCGCCGCACATCTTCTTGCGGTAACGTGGTTAGGGCCCGTACAGTCTCGTACACGCGGCGCGTCTCACGCGCCCATGGCAAAGCACTCGTAGCCACAGACGACACCTCGGCGCGGACCGCCTCGTATAAGGGGCCAAGGGCGGGCCCGTACTCCCGTACCAGCTTTGGCAGGACAACCGATTGCGCGGAATAAAACGCCGCAGGGGCCTCGGACTGCAGCACGGCCAGATTCAGACCGCCAAAATCCGCGGGCATACTCATCTGAACGATTGCTGCCTCCATGCGCGGTGTAGACTGGTCGCAAGCGTCCAGGCCAAGCAGCGAAAACGCAGCCGAAATGTTGGCGGCGTCCACGGCCTCCAAGAAAGGGTCCAGCTCCGACGGCGGCATCATGCGGCTGAGGAAGCCAGTCTGCCGCACCGCGCATACGACCAGCAACCGCATGGCCCCATGGTGGCAGCCGTATCCCGACGTGCCAAAGGAGGCGATGCGCTCCAACAGTGTGGCGTGGGCCTCCCGGCGCCGCCCCAACGCGCCGGTCATCCACTCGGGGTAATGGCTAATAGGAGCACCCAGGTACACGGCGCCATCCTGGACAGGATCATCGGCCGGGGTCCGAAATCCTCCCGGGGCCAACTTCTCCCGTACTGTCCGCAACTCGGACTCGCTGTCGCCGGGGTGACGAACGTACCGCGTCTTACTGTCCTGTACCACCAGTCCGACTTTGGAAAGCTCCGTGCAGTACTCGTCGAAAACGCGCGGAACGTGGGCCGCGGCAGTGGCCGCGCCGCAATCATCCGCAAAACTCTGGCAAAAAGTATCAGCGGCGGTACGAGCCACAACCGCTTGCACTGGGCCCGCGATAGCGAGGCAGAAGTATAGCGGGGCCAGGACATCACCCTGGCGTACACCCGTACGAGACTGTAGGGTGGCGCGCAAAGTACCGGGATCATCCGTCGCGTAGTAGTACAGGTCGCTAGGGCGATCGTACAACATCTGGAAAAAAGGGATCAGGCCATGTAGCCGCGGGTGCTGAAGCAAGCCGTAAAGTATCGCACCCCGGGATACCTCATTGAAGGCATTCCAAATATCCAGGAGTAGTAGTCCTTTCCCACCAGTACCACGCCCGCCGAAAAGTTGCAGCGCCACCCGCATGCTCATATACGCCGTCTCACAGCCAGCTCCCGACTGAAAGCTGCGTTGCACCGGGCCCATGACCTCCCGCGCATCCGCACCCACTTGCCCCAGAGCGTGGGCGGAGGCCAGGCGCACCAGCACGGAGCCGACGCCGAGCGGGCGTACTCGCAGCGGCTCGCCGCTCTTTTCCCGCTCCTCGCGCGCGGCGGGGTCGTCCTTGTGGAGCGCAAAGACGGAGCCACTCGCCAAGAAAGCCGCAGTGCGCGAGTGGCACCGCCCCGCCAGGCAGCGGTTCACCCACAGGCGCCATGAAGGTACGTCTAGGTCCCTGATGTGCTCCCAACGCCACCAGTCCACATGCCCTGCGGAAAGGCGGGGTGCACGACGCAGAACCCGCCGCTGGTCCTCCCCCCACCGCATAACCTCATCCGCATTGTCGCCCCACGACGGCGGCGCCCGTTGCAGGTCCGGCGGTTCTTCGGGGGGAGAGTACTCCGGGCTGGTGGCAGCAGGAGGCGGATGGAGGGCATCGAGGGCAGGGAGCGCCGCAGCGGCGTCAGACACCATGCCGAGGTCAGCAGTGTCCAGCGCCTGGCGAGCGCGGCGCAGCTCCTGCACAGCGGTGAGTTTCGCCGCCCGGCGGTGAGCATCCACCACCGCCGGCGGCACCCCATCAGCCGCAGCATCGGCGCCCCCTTCCGCAGCCTCAACAGCAGCCGCCCGCGCCCTCGCAGATCGCCGGCGCTTCCGTCGGCGGGCACTCCGAGATGTGGTCGTCGGCAGCTCACCCGCCTCCATCTGGTAATCATGTAACTCGCTGCCATCCCGCGATTCGCGCCACAGTTGCTGCATCCCGCACACCGAGAAGCCGGCGCGCACAGCATCCCCTGCCTCCCACAGCCGCACTCGCCGCTCCGCCAATTTCCGCACAACTGCGGGGCTGCTGGATGGGTAGGGTCGCAGTAGTAGCCCCGCAAATACGCAGACAGCGCCTTCGGCCCCGTACGACCGGTCGTCGGTAGGAGGGAAGCGGTCAGCATAGGCCAGCGTACGGTCTAGCAGGGGGAAGAGGACAGGCCGAGCTGCGGGACAGACGCCGACAGCCATGCCCCGCCGCGGCGTACGGGGCATCTTGCGGTAGACATCGCTGGTAGCGCACCACCGAGCGGTGGCCGCGAGAGCGGCCTCATGAGCGGCTGAGGCAGGAGCCGGCGCGTGCTGGCGCTGCAGCGCCCGCACGCCAGCTGCCGACGCCGGGAGAGCCACACCGGGGGGCGGAGCCGTGGGAGGAGGGGGGCTGCAGAACTGGCAGGTGGCGGCACGGGCCGCCGCTTGCGCGCCATGGAACACGTGGTGGCCCGAGCGCGCGCAGCCGTCTCGTGGGACGCACCGCGGATACACAGAAGGGTCGAAAGTCGTAGCGTAGGCGAGGTGCATGGCAGCTACCTCCGGGTCGTCGGACTCCATCCCGTGGTTCACGTGCGTGCACAAGGGGGCTGGCCGCCGGTAGGTGCGTCCGCAGCCGCCATCGCAACACCGGAATTGCCAGTCAACGCCCCCGCCGGGCGTCGACGACTGCACCCGCGCCATCGCGCCCACCACCACCGCCGCCCCCGCCGGGACCGCGACCCCCACGGGAGACCGCCTAGCAGAGGGGCCTGGAGGGGCCAGAGGACGCCCCACGGTGTTGAACCCCCACCGGCCACGCCACAGCCAGAGGTAGGGCTCCGCATCAAGCCTCAGGAGATAAATATCAAGAATTGGTGCATGACGGAAAAAAAAGATCAAGAATTGGTGCATGATCCAGTTGATCCGATCTTTAATCGATTTAATTGGGTTGCTAAACATTGGTGCACCGGTAAATCCACCACATAAATATCGGTGCACCAGTAAATTCCGTGTCTAAATATCGGTGCACCAGTAAATTTCGTGTGTAAATATTGGTGCACCAGAAAATTATGCGAAAATATTGGTGCACCAGAGGTGATATATGCAGTATTAATCGATTTTACTCCGCGAATTTGAAGTTAATCTGGAAGAAAGGAAATTGTGTCAAGTTCATGCGATGAAAATGAGCCTCAATTAACATCATCATATTATGATTACTCGTACAAGTACGAGGAGTTTTTATTACATAAGGGCTTTCATCATCATATTATTATTACACTTTGATCCATGCATCAAGTGGACAGGACGCACACCACATTACTGCAGCATGTGTGATGCGCTAAGTACTAAGAAGCATGTATGGGACCAATCCCATACAACTTGGGAAAAAGATTGCGGCCCCTGCCCTCCCCCTTCGTCCGCGGGAATCATCAATGAGTACAACCCTCTCTAAGCATCGTCACGACTGAAGCCGTCGATGACACATGTCTCCCACTGTGGCTGATTCTCGGTTGATTCTTGGTGCACCAGTCGTTGATTCAATTACGCAGATGAATATTGGTGCATCGGTAAAATATGCGGTTAAATGTTGGTGCATCAGTTAATGTCGGCACCGAAGTATCGGTGCACCAGTAAATACCGGTACCTTAATATCGGTGCACCAGTAAATTCCGCGCCTAAATATCGGTGCACCGAATATTACAGCCCAATAATATCGGTGCACCAGTAAATTCCGCGCCTAAATATTGATTCTTGGTGCGATTCACGATCTGTCTGGTGCACCATGATTCGATCTTTTATTGATTCTTGATCCGGAGCCTTAGCCAGAGGCTGGGGGTCGGGGGAGGCTAATCTCACCAATTAAATCGCAGGTAGGTACTATATACAAGGTGGTCCGAGGATATGCTGTAAAATGATGCTGTAAAAATGGGTCGCCGCGTTTTCTTACACGCTTATTAAAATATCCGACTACAGACAGCACACAGACGCGATTGATATAATCACATGTGATATGTATGTAAGCATTATATGTAGCCTACAACTAGTACCGGTACAGGAAATTAATTTACGGTCCACGTTGCGCTGCGTCAGCATATGTGCAACTACGTGACCGCAGCCGCGCTTACGGGTACCCGCAGGTCGTGAGTGTCGATACCTGCGGCGTCACGGCTGTTGAAACGATATTAAAGGGGCGGATGCATGCAAACGAACTCTGCATTCTTGCACAGGCGAGTGAAACTCTTGTACTCTCGGCGCAGGTTGTTTGAGTCGTTTGCCTACAGGTGCGGGAGATGGGCGCGGCATGCATACTAGTGTACGACTGGGGTGTAGACCCTCGTTCGCTCTGGGCGGATACGGTTCCGCATACGGGGGCCGTGAATAGTTTTCCCAAGGCAGTGAGTAGCGAGGGTCATGCGTAGTGGTAGGGGAGCACATCCTGTAATATTGCATTTCTTCATTGCTCCCTCTACGCTACCTCTCAGTCGTACCCCGCTTGCCGGCAACAAGGCGATGGAGCTTCACGCGCACGACGGAGATCTAGACGAGGAAGTGGAGCAGCTGCGAATGCTGTGCATCGGACCGGCGGGATTCGGCAAGAGTCGAGCCATCGCCGCGTTCGTGTGGCTGCTGTGGCAGCACGGCGTGGCGGATTGGTTGATTCTGTCTGCATACACACACCGCGCGGTGCTGAACTGCATCGGGGACGTGTCTCCGGCACTCGGGTCTATCGTGTACAACACCACGTGCGAACTGTTCCGCATCGACCCTCGGCGCAACCGTCCATTGATCGGGAAGCGTGCGCGTGACGAACTCAGCCAGGCGATGCAGGGGCGCCGCTTTCTCATCTTGGACGAGGTGATGATGCCGTCCGCCGAGCACATCGCGGCGATCGACGTGCAGTGCAAAGTGGGGACGAGACTCGCCGGGTGCATCACGGGCCCACAGGACTCGCAACGTCCGTTTGGCGGCCTAATGGTGATGGCATTCGGCGACCATCATCAGCATCCGTGCATCAAGGGCACGCCGCTAACCTTCGGCATGCACGACACGTGGAAGGCCATGTCGGATGAAAACTCGCCGACGACCGGCGATCGCGCAACCCCGCCGCCTCCCGTTGATGGCAAGCAGCGTCGTCGCTCATCGAACCAGTGCAACATGGCGGCGAACGCAGGATTGCAGCTCCTATCGGGTCTGGACACAGTGCTGATTTTCAACCATCAGCACCGCATCAAGGACGACCACCTCGCGCACATCGCGGCCGAGCTTCGCGCCGGAAATGTCACGCCGGAGCTGCTGGACGACTTGAACTCCCGCGCCATTGGCAAGCCCGGGTTGCCCGCCGACCTCCATGACCCGGCCCTTCGCGACGCCGAATTTATGACGCCTCGGCACGCACGCATCGCCGCTCTAACGAGGTTCTTCGTTCCTCGCCGAGCAAGGCACGCCGGGCAACAGCTGGTACGGTGGCGGTCACCCATATGGGCGAGGGCCAGCAAAGACGACGCCTATTGCGAGGTCACGGACGAACGCCTCGTCGCACTGCTTGCAAGGACTCCACCCGCAAACACCGCCAACATCCCAGTGATTGGGCACTTCTACAACGGGTGCCACTACATCATGCGGCATTCGTTCAACATCGCGGCGCATGCTAGCAACAACAACACATGCGTCGCACACAGCTTGGTCGGCGTGCGACTACCACCCGCGACAGAGCAAGGCGGTCCACCGGTTCTGACGCTTTCCGACATGCCCGAAGGAGTTGTCGTCGAGCCGAACGCGCTAGGCCTCCAGCGCCCGGCCATCATATGTAGCGGGCTACCTGCCGGGCATATATGCTTACCCCCTATGACGGATTACTTCAAGCTGAAGTTCCCAAACCCGGTGCCATTTGGACAGGGCCGGGTAAAGAGCTTGTGGTTCCGCATAAAGGGGTTCAAGATCGTGCCCTCCGTCGGGTACACGGATTTCTTTGGGGAGGGCGCCACTTTCGATGTGCGGCCAGCCCATGTCGCCGACATCCAGCTACCCCCGACAGGAAAGACCGCACTGCCGATGGTGTACACCACCGTCACCCGGTATCAGCATTACGATGCCCAGCTGATGCTTCTCACTCCTCTGTGGGACGGGCCCGCCGACCGCGAGCATGCCATCGCCCACATGAGAGCGGCGTGGACACTACCGGAAGATGTACGTGCAGCCGACAAATATTTCGAGCACATGGAAAACCAAACGCTCAGTCGACTCGCTCGAAGAGCGACGCACGATCCTTCCACGGCAGCGCCACGGCCTCCAACGCCTGCGAGCCCGCCACTCAACGACGGTGAACCAAACGGCGCCATGAGCCCACGGCAACAGCAAGACGCGGTGGCCGAGGAACCCGGTCATCGTGCCCCATCAACGCGCGAGGAGTTTTTGGCGTCACACCGCTTGCTTCACGGGACAACAGCTCCCAACGGCCATTGCGTGATAGCCAGCGTCGCCATCGTCCTCAAGATGATGCGAAACGGAAACGCCTTTCGCCCGACTGAGCAAGACAAGCGCGCGCTTCTAGACATGCGACGCGGCATGCTTGCGGTTGGCCGAAATGTAGCCTTTCGTGCCGTCGTTGTGGAGGAGCAGTTGCTAACCGATTCGGAATACGAACGGGACATGGCCGCACAGCAGCATGTTGTCGACCACCTGGATTCGTATCCCGACGGGCTGCCGGTACGCTTCTGGACGCCGTTCTGGATGATTCGGCTACTCGCCGTACACATCGGCCGGCCGATTGTGATGGTGTTTGCATCGCCGACGCCGTTGTGGATGCATCTATTCTGTTCATGCCAAGCGCGATGTGATGCTTCACATTCGTTGTTGGGAGCAGACATTACTCCTCAAGAAATCGCGCGCCATCTACAAGATGTGCATCCTCAATTCGACGCAGCGGTGTATGTCGGCACCGACACCACATCACCGAGTGCTGGCGACGGGGGACATAGCTTTCCTTTGCTGCCGTATTATTAGCTGTTCGTTTTTGGTCGTCACTATATGTACTTTTGATTGTAATGCAAATTCAAACGATATGAAAGTTTGGCGCCCACCAACAGGCAGCGGCCCAGCAACCTGCGCGGCCTCGTGCGGGATGCGGGCCGCCTGTGGTGCCCCTACCTCTTGGGTTGAGCGTGGTGCGGCCGTGCGGGATGCGGGCCGCTTTTAGCCGGCTTGGCGTGTTGATCTTGTAATACTGTTGTTTCCGGGTAATAATGCTTTTAGCGTTAGATTTGTCAGTAATTTATTTTTCAAAAGAGACGTATAATTTTGTAAAACAGATTAAATCTGCAAGCCACGTAAAAGCGGGCCGCTGACTACTGGTGTGCATTACAAAAAGGCCGGTACCCAACCCACCGCTAAAAGTTGTATTACCCAAAAAAAAAAAAAGGCAGCACTACAAGATCAGCAATACAGTACAAGCCGCCTACAGGCGGCCCGCATCCCGCACCACGCTCAACCCAAGAGGTAGGGGCACCTCCACAAATCCCCGGCGCGAAGCGCCGCTTAGTGACGATATATGACGCTATTTTTATCGTACGCGTGACGCCGTCACGGATGTCACACCTCGGCCACCTGCCGTAAAGTACCTCGCCGTCACGGATGTGACCTGCCCTAGTTTAGAGCATGTCCTTTGCGCGAAAATATCAAGATATTGTCGTGCAAACTGCCATTTGCGTTAGGCAATATCAGCGCTGCTGGGGTCCTGCTCGATATTGCGTAACGCAACGCCCTGATGCGCCCTGCTGCCGAGGTTCTGGCTTGATATCGCAGCCGTCATCACCTGTGCTGACGGCTGCCACTCGTCCTCCGTATTGCGCTTGGGCGCGCACTACCCGTCTTGTGCCACGCGTACTACTTGGGTGGTTTGTGTCATTCGGGTGTTGCTACTGGGTGCCCGAGCGGCCATACCGCAGCATCATCCAATACCGCGTTCCGCGATGGTGGACGACACGCTGCTCGTGCCGTGCCGCATTGGCAAGCGATGGTTGCGGCACATCTTGACACGTACGAAAACGTTGCAGAGGAGCTTGTCGCAAGACTTCCCTCACTGGCGCAACCGGTAGGCATCGTCAGGTAACTTCAAAGCGCGCGGCAGTATTTGCCCCCCCCCCCCCCCACCTCCTCTCGATCCCGACTTGGCCCGCGACGTTTGTGCGCCGTTTGTGCACTGCGTATTGTCGCGCCGTGAAGAGGCGCACTTAACGATTATTGACCCGGCCGAATATGGTTCCCGGCCGCGAATTTCACGTTGGCTGCCATTCTCAGCACGCGCGGCTTGCGCTGCTTATAGCCGCACTGAACCCCCCCCCCCCCCCCCCCCCGCACACACACACACACACATCCACACAGCCCAAACTACTCCAACTTGCGCGTATAGACATGATTGCTATCTCTTCCGGACTATCCATGCACTTTGCTCCACTAGGCCTGCCTGACACCCCCCTCTCCCCCGCCCCCTCTCTCCCCTTGCTCTAAACATAAACTCAAGGCTGCTCTGGCTCTACGCCCGAGCACAACCAGCAAGTTGCAGCGCGCGTAGATGCAACTCTCCTGCCTACAAGCAGGTGCGCGCCTGGTGTGTGCTTGGAGGCACAGGGGAGGGGACTGCGTAGTCGGCTGTGAGGAATAGCCGCACGCCATGTTGCATGCTGCTGCCGCAGCGTCGGACCAGCCGGCTGGGGTGCACAGGGGCCGTGCGCAGATGCAGCGTGCTTGACGCCATGATGCCCCGACGCCCCCGTCGGTGCGTCGTCCAGTTAGGGTAATGGCAATGGGGGAGGAACAAGGGCTTGTCATGGGCATTCAGGCAGACTGCGGGACTTAGTGTCACTGAATCAACTCCAATAGATGCAGTTGCTACCGTAGTGCAGTCATGATGCTGGACATTCGTTTGGACGGTAGGGCCGCAGCGACGCCGGCCTGCAGCTGCGCCGTCTTGCCGCGGTGGAGGTGCACACTCGCGCAATGTGTGTAGTATTTGATAGTGGTGCCACACATTGATTGCATGGAGGGATTGCATGCGTGACAGGGTGGGGGGGGGGGGGGGGGGAGGGGGGGGGGGGGGAGGGGGGGGGGGGAGGGGGGGGGGGGGGGGGGGCTAACGAGTGCATGGCAGGTGCTGGCGGCAGGGCAGGTGGCGTCGCAAGCGGAGCCGCTGAGGAAGCAGCATGCAGGCACTACAGGAAGCATTGTAGGTTGGGAGCAGCAGTGCGGTGGTTGGGATGGCGCCGGACTAGTATTGGCAGGCTTTAGTACTGGCAGCATGACTAGATTATAGCTAGCAATGTGTAATAAAACGCATGGCGATACTTGGCCTATGCTGGGCTGCGCAACTTCTGCACATTGCGTACGCCACTGCACCAGCGCCTCCCAGTGAGCGTGCAATACATTCTGAGGTCCATGTTGGGCTACACTGTAGGGGAAGTGCATGTGTGGGATGGCTGGGCTGGGCAGTATTTGCAGAAATGACGCAATAAACTTACACCATTTTAGTGACCTAGCTAATGTCGGGCATCTCCCCCTTTTTGAGGCGTGTGCCACACTTATTCAAACGGTCCGTCTCTTGGCAGTTGTCAAAGGCTTTTGCTACGTCGATGCCTTCCTTCCCTAGGCGTTGTGCTGTAGCATCTACAATGTCAATGATTGTGCGTCTGCGCGATAAATGCTTCCTTCCACTGCAAGACGCTCTATAGGCCTTGCACTTTGGATAAGCATTCGGGCTGGCAATCATTGTCTGTACTGATGGCTTTTGCACTGTCTGTTTTGTTCCGTTGGGAAATAACATCTATTTGGGTGCCATAATTCCACTCTGTGTACAATCCTGACACAGTTTTGACATCCGTACACATTCGACAAAGATTTGCTCGGACCTCCGCAGGTAGAGAATAGTAATCGCTGTGTTGTGATGCAGACTGCGGAGCTTGCGCCGGCCGCGGTGCTGTGCCATGTTGGGCCACAGTGGTCGCCAGATGGGGCACCTGTACTGGTCCCACTAGCGGAGGACGGGTGGCCGTTGATGGCCTCGCCTCCGCCTATGCCAAACGGGAGGGGAGAAGGGGAGGTAGCATATTACGGAGAAATAAGCGTAAAGGCGAAGCTTAATAGACATACATGTACGGCGCACACCACTAGTAAAATATGTGCTTCGGAGGTTCAATGCGTACCTGGTCATTGCCGGGAGCACCAAGCTGCTCAGCTACGAGCTCCAGTGCCGTATTTACAGCAGCTTGAATTCACGTAGAGTAGTGTGGGCGCGATGGGCGGCTCTATCCTATGCTGCTCTAGAATCCATTTGGAATTGGAGGTTGTCCATCATGCTCTAAAATGTAGATTGCATTACTTGTCTGTCCCCTACCTTTGTCAATATGTCCTGCAGAATAGTGACATTGCGGTGTGAGAAAATTATGTGGATGCAAAGCTTAAATAGCTAATTGATGGAGGTTGCGCACCTGGTGGATTCGGCAGACCATATCTGGTAGGGCATGGAGAGATTCAGCAACATCCGGCGCAAATAACTCCACCGTAGGCACCACACAGTCGCTCGCAGAGGAAAGCCAAATGCTCAGCAAGATCGTTTGCGTATTGTTTATATGCCTGTGTTCTGAATACTGCCATCTGAAAGAGAGGGTGGTCACTGAGCCCGGATCGAAGCGCCAACCCTTTCTTGAAATAAATGGTGCAATTATGATATGGCGGTAACATCCGATGCATAGTTGTAGTCAGCAATGAACTCAGTCATATGGTAAAAAATGGATGGAGTACATGTACATGCATTCCCGGCATGCAGAGGGACTTACTGCGCTCCACAAATATTTTGACAGTGAAAAGCTCCTGCCGGTCGCAAGTGTGGTCGCCTGCGCAGTTGCAAGCATCTCCCTGCCTATAGACCTATAGAGCGGTTTGATTTCCCAGATTGCATCGCCTTGTCACCTCTCCGCGGTCCATCGAATTGTCGGCTTGTTATCTATCAGTTGCCACCAAGCAGCAAGAAGGGAGAAAATTCGTACAAAATTAAACTCATACATCATTTCAAGGATAGGAAGCATAAGTGCATACATTGTCACAAGGGTGGTAAGGCGGAAAGCTAGATAAGCGCGAACCTACGCTAGGCCGATACTTACATATTGCCTGATCGGCTGCGTTTCGCAGCCCCCAGCATGGCTTGCGACTGCTGTGATATCCGTGATAGTCATAGGGCAGCTTTCTTGCTCTTTACGTTCCTGCGATCCTTCTTCAGACAATGAAGGCGGAACTCATCCATAGCCTCCGGCAGCCTTCCGCCGTATGATGAATCCTGTGGCACAAGTCGCTATATTCCCGCGCGGATGGTATTCGCGATTTCAGTATTAGGCGGTAGCGACTATACATGTACTACTACACGCAATTTTTAAAAGATTTAGACATAGGCGACGTATACGTATATATATGATAATCCGCGCGCGCGCGGCTTCTGCTCGTACGAGATATCAGAAGCGGGCGTCACGGTGTTTGGCGCTCGTCACGGATATCGATGGCCGTGACACGGCCGGTACGGGAGTGACATATGCCCCTTGCATGAGGATAGGAACACGATATATGACGTGCGTCCATTCAGAAATGTGCCGTACACGTACCTGTACCGTGAAATAAAACGAGCGAATACCGAACGTATGACGGTTCATACACAAAGCGCGTATGATGTAGGACGGAGGACGGTGGACGGAGGACGGACGCACGGAGGAAGCCTAAAAGTCCGTTATAAAACCGTATTGTAACCGGCATTGATTATTTCGTATTCCAGGATATTTCGGACGCGGTCCTCCTTTTCCTCCGCTCAACCCAAGAGGTAGGGGAATAATGACGAGGTCGACATTGTCCCAAAAATGCGTAACACCCATGCCATGATATCCGAAGTAGAATAAAAACTCGCTGATGCGTGCCAAATTGCTTCGGCTAATCGCCGCTCCCGGCCTGAGGAATTTAACGAGGGTGATAAAATTCGATTGTCCACCGATAATTTATTAGCGCTATTACGCGACCAGCCTGTTCGCCAGCGATGCGAAGCCAGCGACGGCAGTGTAGCCGCAGTCTCAGTACCCTGTAGCGAACCCTTACACAATGGGCCTCTCCGCAACCGCATGTGTCGTACCGTCGACGCGAGGTCAACTTGAGGTTGCTGGACGTGGGCAACTGACCCTGCCTGAGCACCGGCGACCATGGCGGACCACGACGATCCGCTGCACGGGTTTCTCCCTCGAAATGGCCCCGAGGCCGAGAGGTTGAGCGACATTGCGAAGAGCGTGCAGCAGAAAGTGGCAGAGTTTCTAGAGCGCACTACCGTCAGTGGCGTGCAGGTACCAAAGGTGGTGTGTGTTACTAGTGGGGGGACGACGGTGCCGCTGGAGCAGCGTTGCGTCAGGTTTATCGACAACTTCAGTGCAGGCACACGCGGAGCGAAGTCCGCAGAGCGGTTTCTCCAGGTTCGGCTGGTTACGGTACTGTTTTGCAGAATGGCAAGGGCCGGGGCGTCAATTTTTTTGGCGCCGGGGGGGGGGGGGGGGGGGGGGGGGGGTCCTCCCCCTGTACTAATGTAGCTGCTGAAAGGCCCCAACTTTGCAGGCGGGCTACGGCGTTGTGTTCCTGACAAGGAAAGGTTCAATCCAGCCATTTACAGCGGCGCTGGGTGCCAACGGTGCGTTCAAAATCGTCCGTGACTCGCTCGTCTCATCTACAGGTGGAGGTATCACGGTAAGTGTTTTGGCCTACCGACGTATACCTGTATCCTGCTGCGCATATGTGCACATGGCATCCATGCATCACAAGCACGCGCTATCTGAGCGTTCCCGTTGTTGACGCCTGCGTGCAGGCAGCCAATGGCGAAGCAGGCGTGTGGCTAGAGCAGGCTGTGAGGCAGCTGCATGAAGTGGAGGAAGCAGGGAGGCTACTCGTTATTGAGTTTACTACCGTGTTTGAGTACCTGACGGTAAGTGGGCCGTTCGAGATTATCGGCGAGAGGGGGGGGAGGGGGGAGCTTATATACAGATGGGGACCTGCGCGTCCTGCGGAAGCTTGTTGCGCCATTCACATGCTGCGGCTAGTATTTCTGTTGCTGTTATGAATGCGTACTCTGGATTTGATTGTGACAGTCTTTGGAGGCGATTGCCGTTGCCCTGAATCCACTGGGAGCATCAGCCATGATGTACATGGCCGCTGCCGTGTCCGACTTCTACATCCCGTGGGAGAACATGGTGAGGCACGAAGTTGTGGTGACTTATGTAGTTGTGTGTGGCTACATCCGGGTGTCACACCATCTTTCAATACCATGTTGCAGGCGGAGCACAAGATACAGTCAGCTGATGGCAGCATGAAGCTTGACCTCTCCCCCGTCCCCAAGATGCTGGGAGTGCTGCGGCATACGTGGGCGCCGCAAGCATATGTTGTGAGCTTCAAGCTGGAAACAGACGACCTCATCCTGGAGACGAAAGCTAAGGGGGCACTGGACAAGTACGGGGTGCACCTTGTCGTTGCGAACCAGCTGGTGACCAGGAAGACGCAGGTCCAGCTGTTCTGGCCCGGGGGTTCAGAGGTCATTCGCAAGTCAGCAAGTGCAGAGGATATTGAGATGCAGATTGTGGCGCGGCTCACAGAGTTTCACAACTCTTTCCAAAGCCAAGCCACCACGCAGTTTCAGGCAACTCCTGCTTGAACACTCGACCGAGGTATGGGGACTCTCATTGATTTAATTGTGCAGCGGCAATTTATTTACTTTAGCGCACCAATAGATGCACAGTGCAGGCTTGCTCAGTCGAAACGACCGCAAGCTTGGAATCAATGTCAAGCTGCATCCATCCTTTCATTGGAGTGGTAGCCCGTCTGGTTCATGTAGGCCGCCGGCTGAAATTGCTGCGCAGTATCGCGCTCCAGCTCGCCATCGGTCATAAGCTTGTCCAGCCCAGATATCTCCTCATCAAACCCCACTCTCAGCCAGCCTCTTCGTTTGAACACAAAGAAGAACGCTCCAGAGAAGCAGGCAGACCATATGAAAATGGCCAGCATGCCAGCCACCTGGATGCCTAGCTGCACCGCACTTCCCCCATAGAAGCACCCATAGTATGGACCAGAGATGAATTTGGGGCTTGCTAGCAAGCCCGTGGCAAGCAGTCCCCACGCACCACACATCATATGCACAGGGGCGGCATCCAGAGCGTCATCAATCTTCACGCTTCTCAGGCCCCAGGAGCCCAGGTACACGAGGCATCCACCGAGGAAGCCAACGATAAGGGCAATGTATGGCTCAAAGTAAGCACAGCCAGAGGTGATGGAGACGAGTCCTCCGAGGATGCCATTGAGAGCAGGTGAGATGTCCGGGTTCCCCTGCACGATGAAGTTCAACAGAAGGCCGCCAAGCCCCCCACCACAAGCGCCGAGAGTAGTGTTGACGGCAATACGAGATGAGACATACATCTGGCTGTATAATTGAGTTGAGAAGCAGTTGAATGCATACCTGCACAAGTACACACAGCGGGTAGTGTTTAATGCTCGCTGTCCTCATCGACAGAGTGCATAGGCTCGCATGAGTAGGTGAGAGACGCACCAGCAAAACCATAAGATGAACGTCCCCAGCGTTGTCAGCGCGTGTGAATACGTCTTCAGCGCCCAGACTTGATTATTGGAGAACCGGCCAGTCCTCGGCCCGATGAGGTATGCCCCCATTAACGCCGCAGTGCCTCCAGTGAGATGCACCACACCAGCGCCAGCAAAATCCAAGAGACCGGCTCCGCCAACGACACTGGCATCCAGCCAACCGGTGCCGCTCCATGCCCAGTGCACCACCACCGGATATATCCAGCCTGGCATGAGGGTAGAAAGAGCAAGATAGGCGTGCACTGTGCAGCGCTCCGCAATGGCGCCTGAGATTATAGTTGTTGCCGTTGATGCGAAGGACCACTGGAAAAACAAGTGTGCGTAGTCAGCGCAACCTGTGAAATAGCTCCAATCTCCGCCAATGAAGCCGTTGCTGGATGGTCCAAAGGCAAAGGCGTAGCCCAGCAGGTACCACACAACACCACCGACACAGGCGTCGGTGACATTCTGTTGGCAAGACAGAACCGGTTAGGATGTGAAGATGGCCAAATGGCGAACATTAGCATGCGCTCTGGGCTGTCAGGGCGACTACCTTTAGGAGCATGTTCTTCCGGTTCTTCAGGCGAACGTGCCCGACTTCAAGCATTGCAAAACCTGCCTGTTGCACAAACAGGCAGCCGTCACTCTTGTATCCTGGTATAGGGGCGTGATGACTCCTCAGCGCAGAATTCTCACATCTGCGCCTCACCCAGCAACCCAATGGACGACTTCGGCTGCTATTTCGTACCCACATACCCGCACCAGGTACATCACTATACGCTGCAAAGGGCCTGACGCCGCCCGTTGTCAGACCGAGAAGCCAGGCTGCACCCCGTGCACTTCCAGCAACATCAAGCAGCACCGCGGCACCATACCTGCATGAAGAACACCAGCATGCCTCCAATCAACAGGAGGAACACGTCGTTATTCGACCGTTCTTTTTCAGCTGGAGTGACGGCGTCGTATATGTCGACAACACATTGCCGGTCATTCGGCGTGAAAGTCTCCATGGCTATATGAGGCTGTACGCTCGCCTCTGTGCGCGTACAGCCTCAGCACTCGGTTCGGACCCGGGCGCGCCTGCAAACTCGGCCTGGCAGAGACCCGCACTGCAAGGCAGCGTGCACCCGGAGAAGAAACGCCCTTCTAGAGTGTGTGTGTGCTTATATGCTCGTGGCCTATACACATCGCGCTGGTGTGATGGGCCCAGCTAGGGGATGTTTTCCGACGACGACCTCTGCGCCGCAACTACGGGTACGCGTCGGGCGCCGCCGGACATGCATGGGCAGCCGTGCCGTACAGTGGCGAGCCGGCGCGCAGAGGCGCCGGCGGAGCCCCCCTCGTCGCCCATTAATGGATGTACTTTTTGGTTACAGGGAGAGCGTCAAGAGAATGCACGCAAAGTACTGGGGAGGAAAAAGCCTACATTTAATGGAGGATCCAGGGTTTTTAGTGCTTTTGCAGACACGGAAAGGACATTATGATGAGGGCGTTATAATGCCGCGCGCAGTTGCGCGCAAAGGCTTTGAATTGTACCGCGGTACGCCGCTGTTACCCCGCTCGTCTACTGCTAGGGTCCAGCGCTATGACCTAACCCGGTCCCGTGAAAGGTGGGCCCGATATGGGATACATCGTTGTATAATGTTTTAAACTAGTTTATGGGGTTTCCTCCCTTGACCTAACCGCTTTTCAGCTACAAGTGCTGCTCAGTGGTACGGGAACTAGGCATCTGTTGTTGCGCCCTTTTTGGGTGCAGCACGAGTAGATATAAAAGCAGCTAGAACAGCTGAGCCTGCCATCTTCCAGTTTTCGCTGCGTTCCACGCAGCGATGTAAAAACTGTCTCGTAACCAGTTGCGAGCAAGGTCACCCCAGGTTAATCAAGACCACACCCGGCTCGCCATCTGAGTGTGATATTCTCGTCCGTACGTCCGTGCGTTACCATGTCAGATGGAGAAGAACCCGTCGCTGAGCCGACGCTGAAGTCGCTGCAAGCAGATGTGCGGGCACTGGCTACAGCTGTAGCTCAATTGACGGCTCGTGAGCGCGTTGTTGATGGAGAAGGGGCACATGGCTCCGGCTTCGGGCAGCGCATCGCGGGACAGCCGGCAGGCAGCGGGGGAGCCGCAGAGCGCCCCGACTTGCTAGAGCTAGCCCAGAGCGGCCGTGTCGGAGCAAAATCCGTGAGTGCCGAGGATGACTACCTCGCGGTGCCAGAACTACTGCAGAGAGTAGAGTCTGGTTACGAGGCCGTTCGACCGGTCAGCCGAGTGCCTGGACTCTTTCCCCTGAGCACCGACCTAACGAACGAGTACCTCAAGCACGACGACCGGCGTCTGCCGGCCCAGGAGGAGTATTTGTGGATGTCGTGTTTCGGGGCCCACATGGCCGCGCTTTTCGTGGCGCTCGACGAGCTGCTGCCCTACGTCCCTGCCACCAACCAGGACTTCACCCCCTACCTCGCGAGAGCTGGGAACCACGCCGAGGCCATCGACAAGGCGTTTCGGTTTCGTTTGGCCTTCCTGCGGAGGCTAAATGAGATCAAGCGTGTGCACGGTGACCAAGGTGTTCTGGACGTGCTGCGAGCCCAGCATTTTCAGCCTGCTTCGGAGCATCTGGGTTCTGCGATTTTTGGGGACCTCATGCGGGACTACGAGCGTCGTGTCTTCGAGGCGACCGTTGCCAGCAGCGCGAAAGCGACCGCTACTGCTCGAGTGGCGGCTGCAGCTGCAGGTCGCGGGCGTGGGCGAGGACGTGGGGGTGGCCGCGGGCGTGGCCGCGAAGGTGAGCACGAGTGACGGTGTGGGGCGCCTTTCGTCGGAGCTGCTGGAGCTTTGCGAGGCCACCTTTCGGTGACCGCCGCAAGACGCACCCTTGCAGCTCAACGGCGAGATGAGCGCTGCGTGTCAGGACCTGATCCCCCCACCTTACAGACTTCCTTTAGACCTTCCTCGGTGCGGCGCTTCTTACAGCTACAGCCGAGTGCGGCTCAACCATCCGCACACATGCACATGGCGGCTCAACTGACCGCCTCCCGTACCATTCCATCACTGCGTCCGTCGGTTGTTACACTAGTTACAACTGGTTTGCAACGACCAAGTTTCGCGCGGGTACGTTACGCGCGACAGGCGCTACCAGCGCGAAGGGCGCGCGGGGCGGCCCTCTTACCTGAACCTAGCCCCGCAAATCCGTACCGATGCTACTGCAATCCCGTCCAGCAGCTACCGGCCAACCGCCGGGAACCTAACTGCTGCTGCCGAGTACTTTGCGAACAGTAGTCGTACCGGTGGAACTCTGTCAGTAAAACGACGCACTTACGTGATTGACGAGCCCGAAGCTGTCGCTCCCTGGGCTGCTTCATTGCGATCTCGGCTGCAGGACGCGTTCGGCTCAGACGAGCTGGGCCAGCGAACGCTCGACCTACTCTCCAGCTCCCTCAGCGCTCAGACACTCAAGAGCTACGCCGGCCGGCTGTCTCAGTTCGCGGAGTTCTGCCACGACTCCGAGAACATCAGCCCGCTAGAGGCGAATACTGCTACTGTCGTTCGGTATGTTGCCTGGATCGGCGATCGGGGGCACATCGCAGCTAAGTCGCTGCAACCTTACCTGTCTGCAATCAACACCTTCTTCGAGCTGCACAACCTCGACCCAATCGCCAAGGACAGCCTACACCTAACTTCAGCAAGGCGTGGGCTAATGCTGCGTCAGCGCCGACTGGATGCTGCCCCGTTGCGTGTCCCTCTGCCTGCGGATGTAGCTTACCGCTTCGTCACAAAGGCCGAGCTGATTGTGTCTGCTCCCTACCCAGAGTACCACCACGACTTCCGAGCCCTCCTGGCCTCGGTTGTCAACTTTATGTTCTTTGCCAGGGGCCTTACTGGCGTGTCCTGTCGAGTGCGAGACGTGCATGTCGACGACTACAACATCACCTTGCAAGTGTACCGAGAGAAGGGTCGCGCTGGTCGACGGGGACCCGACGACCTACGCGTACTTCTCCTCCCAGTGTCACAGATTCCCCGAGTGGCCCGTCTCCTGCACCACTTCCTCGACCACGTCCAGTCAGTCCCCCTGGTTACTGTTGGCTTGGCTGTGTCAAACTTCTGGGCTGTCCGTTCGGATGAGCAGTCAAAACCTTGGACTGCGGCTACAATCTCAGACTGGCTGTCCACAACCATCCGTCTGGTCAACGCTGCCCCCCCCTGTTGGCACCTCCTGGACCTCGCACAGTCTTCGCAAAGTCGCAGCCTCTGCAGCGAACGCCATCGGTGTGCCATTGTCCCACATTCGCTACCAAGGCGGTTGGGCCACTAACTCTGACGTCGTTTTGGACTACATCGACCCCAACGTTCTTCCTTCAGCTGGCGCATGGTTCTTCTTTGGACACATCGCCCCCCTACGCCACTTCCAAGTCCAACAGGACTCCGCAGCGGTGGCCTTCCCAGTGCCTCCTTCATGACTTGGCGCTACCTCTTCTCCGTCAATCCACCGCTCTCTCCGTTCGCTCATGACTGGCAAAACCATACTCAACTTTGAAATGTTTTAAACTAGTTTATGGGGTTTCCGCCCTTGACCTAACCGCTTTTCAACTACAAGTGCTGCTCAGTGGTACGGGAACTAGGCATCTGTTGTTGCGCTCTTTTTGGGTGCAGCACGAGTAGATATAAAAGCAGCTAGAACAGTTGAGCCTGCCATCTTCCAGTTTTCGCTGCGTTCCACGCAGCGCCCCCCCTGACTCCGTTTTCCCTCCACGCTTTCGCTAAACCATCCTGCCAATTTCGGCTCTTGACCGTATAAATCAGCATGGGCGACCTTTTTGGCAAAACCAGACTCAACTTTGAAATGTGGTACTCATTATCCACTGCATGTACTTTATGCAGTGCCCAGCAGCTCATAGGTGGAAAATGTAGTACATCTCATTAATTACCACATCCCCCTCGCGGCGCTCCCGTGCCGTCGCGGCGCACCGGCGCCATTGCGGCGCCCAGATCGCGGATCGCGGAACTTGCTGTTGGTTAAATTGACGGTCAATATATCGTGTTGATGTATCCACATGGCCCCCAAGTTGTAGGGTATGATAATATATCCACAGGCCCCCTCCGGGAGGGGACCCCCCTGAGAGGGTCCTCTTATGAGAGGGTCCCCTTCTGGGAGGCTCCTCTCATGGCTTGGGAGGGTCCCCTTCGGGGAGGGCCACCTGCCGCATGGTACCACGAACTCATCCGGACGAGGTGCGGCATGTGGGAGCACGATGCCCCCATCCAATACATGCTTCCTCATGTGCGCGGCTCATCGAGGCGCTTTGCGGTGCCTCCGATATAACTCATGCCGTGCGTGCAAATACACAATTCCAAAAATAAAAGTCGAAGGCACATGCAAATTATGACCACTTCAGATGAACGACGGCTCCAATTTT
This sequence comes from Tetraselmis striata, assembly GCA_006384855.1. Taxonomy (NCBI): domain Eukaryota; kingdom Viridiplantae; phylum Chlorophyta; class Chlorodendrophyceae; order Chlorodendrales; family Chlorodendraceae; genus Tetraselmis; species Tetraselmis striata. The sequence goes on from VCJN01002624.1 coordinate 43,723, forward strand.
AGTCGTGTACATCGCTACACTGCTGTCTCCAAAATGTATGCGAGGAAGGAAGTGGGAGCGCGGCTGCAAAGCCGTAATATTAGTTGTGTGTTATTTGCCGTGGGCTTATTTGTTGTAGCGTGGCGCATAGCGGGATAGCGGGTGCATATACCGCCAAAGGCACAATCAAATTACCGGTTCACATCGAAGGCGGCTCCAAATACAATAGTGTAATGCGCTACACCCTCTCCATAATATATGCCAACAAGGGATGGGGAGTGCGGGTGCAACGCCGTGATAATAGTAGTGTGTTATTTAGCGTGAGAATTGTTGTTGGGCGGGCCTAGCGGATAGCGGGTGCGTAACGGCGAAGGCACATGCAAATGACCACTTCACGTCGACGACGGCTCCAGTGTCAGTAGTGTGCATCGCTACACAGTCTCCATGATATATGCCAATAAGGGACGGGGAGTGCGGCTGCAAAGCCGTGATATTACATGTGTGTTATTCATTAGCCTGCGTAGGCTTTGTTGTAACGCGGGCATATAGGAATAGCGTGTGTGCATACCCGCAAAGGCACTACATGCAAATGACCACTTCACATATCGACGACGACTCCGATTACAATAGCTTAAAGCGCTATGCCCTCTCCATAATATGTGCAAGCAAGTGAGAGGAGTGCGGCTGCAAAGTACTGATATTAGTAGTGAGCTACTTAGCGTGGGCTTTGTTGTTAAGCGGCGGGCATAGCGGGGCGATAGCGGGTGCATACCGCGGAGAAGGCACATACAAATGACCAATTCATATCGAGGACAGCTCCAATTACAATATTGTGATGCGCTACACCCTCTTCATAATATATGTTAGGAATTGAGTGTGAGTGCGGTGCCAAAGTCATGGTATTTGTGGTGTTTTATTCGCCGTGGGCCTTGTTGTAGCCTGGGTACAACTGAATAGCGCGTGCATGCCGGTGAAGGCACATGCAAGTGACCACTTCACATCGACGACGGCTCTAATTACAGTGACGGTGTGAAGCGCTACATCCTCTCCATATTACCACATGCCATCAAGTGAATGGGAGTGTGGTTTGCAGAGCTGTGCTATTATTTGTATGCTATATTTATTATTTAGTTTTGCACCCGCTATCCCGCTATGCCCGCGCTACAACAAAGCCCATGCTAAGTAGCACACTACTAATATTACGGTTTTCCAACCGCACTCCTCGCTTTTATCCACGCTTAATAACACACAACTAATAACACGGCTTTGCAACCAAACTCTAACTCACTTGCTGGCATATATTATGGAGGGGGGGTAGCGCTTGAAACTGGAGGCGTTATCAATGATAAGTGGTCATTGTATGCATGTTCTTTTCCGCGGTATGCACCCGCTATATCCCGCTATGCCCGTGCAACAACAAAGCCCATGCTAAGCAGCTCACTACTAATATCACGGTTTTCCAACCGCACTCCTCGCGCTTGCTTGCACATATTGTGTCGAGGGTGTGGCGCGTTACGTGTAATCGGAGCCGTCGTCGATGTGAAGTGCTCATTTGCATGTAGTGCCTTTGCCGGTATGCACACGCTATTCCGATATGCCCGCGTTACAACAAAATCCAGCTAAATAACACACAAGTAATATCACGGCTTTGCAGCCGCACTCCCCATCCCTTATTGGCATATATCATGGAGACTGTGTAGCGATGGACACTACTGACATTGGAGCCGTCGTCGTTGTGAAGTGATCATTTGCATGTGCCTTCGCCGTTATGCAGCCACCCGCTATCCACTATGCCCGCCCGACAACAACGCTCCCGCTAAATAACACACTACTATTATCACGGCTTTGCATCCGCAATCCCCCTTATTTGTTGGCATATATTATGGAGAGGGTGTAGCGATGTACACGCGGCTGAAATTGGAGCCGTCGTCGATGTGAAATGGTAATTTGCATGTGCCTTTGGCGGCATATATGCACCCGCTATTCGCCGCGCTACAACAAAGCCCACGGCAAATAACACACAACTAATATCACAGCTTTGCAGCCGCGTTCGCAATTTCTTTCTGGCACACATTTTGGAGACAGTGTAGCGATGTACACGACTGAAATTTGAGCCGTCGTCGATGTGAAGTGGTCATAATTTGCATGTGCCTTCGCCTTTTTTTTCTGGAATGGTGTATTTGCACGCACGGCACGAGTTCTATCGGAGGCATCGCAAAGCGCCTCGATGGGCCGCGCACATTAGGAAGCATGTAATGGATGGGGGTAACATGCTCCAACATGCCGCACCTCGACCGGATGAGTTCTTGGTACCATGCGGTGGGTGGCCCTCCCCCTCGTGACTCTCGGGCCCCTCTCAGGAGGGTCCTCTCCCGGAGGGGCCTGTGGATATATTATCATACCCTACAACTTGGGGGGACTATTGGAGCACGATCTATTGACCGTCAATCTACCCAACCGCAAGTTCACCGCTATCCGCGATCTAGGCGCCGCAATGGCGCGGGGGCGCCGCGACGGCACGGTAGCGCCGCGAGGGGGATGTGATAATTAATGATATGTATGAAGTAACTTGACAGTTGATGCCTCGATTTTTCAGAAAATTTTAAAGAACGGGTTCTATATCACTGGCCTACAGTTCCATCAATTGCAGTGCCAGCGCTTTGAAGTACCAGCAGCGAGCGTTTGCATTGCTAGCGCTTTGAAGTACCAGAGTTTTTTTCCATTAATACCAGCAGTGAGTAGCGAGTACCTGTACCAGTACCAGCAATTCTAGGGAACTGCCTTTTTTGTAATTCACACCAGTACTAGCAATACCAGCAGCGAGTAGCGAGTACCGGTAAGGATTACCAGCAGCGAGCGTTCGCGCATTGCCAGCGCTTTGAAGTAGTCGCTACCGGAGTTATTTTTCCATTACCAGCAGCGAGTAGCGAGTACCAATACCAGTACCTCCCAGCCGTGAGATTGTAATCGGACGGCTGTGTAATTAAGGACCGTGGGCGGGCGGGCGGGCGGGTGGGTGGGTGGATTATAGTACTTAGTAGTGCATGAAAGTAGATATGAGCTTTAGTCATGCACCTATCACACCGGTTCGCGTAGGTACTCGTTTCTGAAGACCGTAACCGGGGCTCAAATCCGAGATGTGTAGCTGGCAACGCTTTTTGGCTACGTGGCACGCGCTGCGTGCGAAATATTAGCACGTGACCGCTCGCGCTCCTCCCTCATCATCCCGCCGCCAGCCCCATCCCTGCCCGCGACACACAAGACGAGGCACCTGAACGCCACCATATGACTACGTTAGCGCGCTGCTACCGCGGTATGCGCGTGATGGTGCCGGCCGGTGTGTTCGACTGGCATCGGTGGGGCGGGATGGGTTGGCGAGACGGGTGGTCACGTGGGCTCTGAGTTTTGATCAAATGACGTTATATTTGACTGTATCAACCGGAGACTGATCACTATCCGCACTCGTTTCGGTAGTTGCATCTCAGGATTGGGACCCCGCTATACACAGCTTAAACCCCGGGAGGATTTCATTTAGCGAGTACCCAGGGAACCGGTGTGATAGGCCCGATCCGCTGCACTATACGGGTACCCGTACGGCAATAAAGCTCACCGCCGAAAAATCGACGCTTCGCTGGATTACATTTCCACCTGTGAGCTAGGCACCGCATGACATACATGCAGTGGACAATGAGTACCACATTATATGCAACGATATATCCCACATCGGGCCCAATTTTCATGCCATGTCTATATGCATTACATTCACAACCTATAATAGGCCAAGAATTGCGGCTCTCCCCCTTTTCATGAATTAAATGCACCACATATTGAGTACCACATTATGCAACGATGAGTCCCATATATGGTGTCCATGTATCAGTCGGACTGGTCGTCGGTGGATGAATCGTCACGCTGCACTACCTCATGCCTCGTGGCATGATGCCAAAACGCACGCCCGGTGTTGCGGGTCTACTCCCGTTGGTAATACTTCATGCACGCCAGCTTGAACCACAGCACAAGCAGAAAAAGACATTTGATCCATATATACGCACGAACGAGTTGGCGATCTACGATAGGGACCGGCGATAGGGATCACTGTGAGATTCAGATGTGACGTAAATGTGCCCTACTGGTGACGAACGACGACATACGGGGACGATACGGGACGGACGAGGGACGTAGATTTCATACCGGGTAGCGACGACTATCTCGCGCGACGTGTAAAGTACTGTATGAATTTCTCGTTTCGATAATTTCATCAAATTGATATGCGCACGCGGGCTCGCGTGTCGCGCGCCGACGCGGAGCCCCCGGGCTAAGTACAGGCGGCTGCACGTATTCGTTGCACATCCCTGCACATCCCTGCACATACAACGTTGCTCATCCCTGCACGCGCATGAAGTACGGGGTAGCCTGGCGGTCACCGCCGCTCACCGCTGAACCAAGCGCGGACAGCCGCGCACTAGCACTTGTGCTCCCTGCCGGTGGTGGGCTACATCCACCCCAACTCTCAACCCCCCCCCCCCCCCCACCCCGCGCGCGCGCGCGGCAGCAGGCATGCCGGGAGAGGGATGGATATCGAGTGTGTCGAAGAATGGCGTGTACACATGCAAGCACTGCCAGGGCATCGTGACGGGCAGTAGTGAAAGGACGGCGCGAGAGCGGCACTTCCGGAAATACCCGAACTTTAGCCACTCGTTGAAGCGTGCGGCTAAGTTGCACCGCAAGGCCGCCGTATTACAAGCAGCAGCAGGGCGGCAGCAGCAGCAGCAGCAACGGCAAGGGCGGCAGCAGGAGTAGCTGCACCCGTCGGAAACGGCCCGCCGGCGCCGGTCTCGGAGGACGATGTGATGGGCGTGGGGGAGGACCCCGTTGGCGAAGACGGTATGGACATCGACGCGCCTGCGTGGCCGCCGGCGGACGTGGAAGCTGCCGATGAGGGCGTGATACGGAAAGGCGATCCCGGTGACTTCTACATGAAGGTCATCGCCAAGAAGTTCCGGGGAGTATGGCACTACGGCGTGATAACCGGCGTCGTTACCGAGTGGGTGTTGGAGGACTACGGCGGGGCGACCCAGTGGCGCGCTGTTTTCGAGGACGGTGACATTGTGGACCTTCTGCGTTCAGAGGTGAGTGGGCCCGGCCTGGTGGCACCACTCAACTGCGGTTGTATGGAATCACACGCACCCGCCCGGTCGGCGTGGCAGGTTGTGGAGGCTATGGCGGCTGCCCAGGAGCACCCCCCTGTTGATGCGGACGGGGAGGCTCGCTTGGTAACCGTCCCTGAAGGCGATGACTTGTCCAGTGAATCACGCACCTTGCCCGGCGTGCGTTCAACACAACCCGGCTGGCGGAGGCCAAGCAGAACACTAGCTGCCATGGCGTGTGCCAGGTACCTGTGGTCCTGGGCTATGTCAGCATGGTCAACCTCTTCCCCCTCGCGCCGTTCCACCTGTTTTTTTTTGGCTTGGGAAGGGACTTCTGGAGGAAATTTCTCACCATGCAGGGCCACATTGGATTCCGAGCTATGAAGCAGGAAGACTGGCGCCAATCTTTAGTCTAAATACCCAGCAACTTTGGACGCGGGTTGCGCCCTTCGTTTGCGGTGTCCAAGAAGTCGAAAGGTAACCCCCCCCCCCCCCCCCCCCCCCCCGGGCGTGGGCGTGGGCGTGGGCGTGACGCATCCCCCTCCATGACTGCAGGGTCACGCAAGGTGACGGTGCAGTCCGGCTGGGTCATGGAGGACTGCTTGCACCACATGGAAACGTTTTCCATTCTTACCGCCGGTCCGCTGTTCGAGGAGGCCCGGGTGAAGGCGATCATGACCGAGAAGGAGCTCGCGTCCCCAGCGGTGGTGCGTTCGGTGTCGCTGCTGGCGGTGCTTGGGCACATGTACAAGCGCCTCCAAGGAGCTGCGTGGTTCGTCACGCGGTGGGGGTTGCAGAATGTGGTGACGGAGAAGGACGGCCCCGAGCGCAAGGCGCAGGTGGACGCGCTCACAAGGGAGGGGATGACTCGATACCCAGCGCGGCGCCAAGGCGCGGCGGCCGGGGCAGCGCGGCGCCAAGGCGCGGCGGCCGGGGCAGCGCGGCACCAACGCGAGTGGGATGGGCGGGGCAGCGGTTGCTACCGAGTGAGGCTTAGCATCGTTTGCAGTAGCAACGCAGCCTTTCCGGTTGCATAGTGTGACACCGCATGGATGTAACCCAGCAGTACGCGCAAAGTGCAAGTGTTACACGTCCGTGTGCCCCACCCAATGACATTGCGCCCGACCTCACTGACGGCATGTCTCGCTCTCCATCATCTATTCCCGGGCCGTCCGTGCATGCGTGCGCAACCCGGCGGCAGCAGGCGCCGGACTCGGCGTGTGCCGGCGGCAGAGCTGCAAAGCCATGGACACGGTACGGCATGCCAAGTCTGGCTAATCAACTGCCGAGGCTGGCGGCTTCACCCCCATGTCCGGCGGCTGAGGGACGGAAAGTGCGTAGAAGTTGATCGCCAAAGCCGGCATATAAGCATGGCTGTGCTAGGTTCCTATTAAGTAATGGCGGTTTGTGCAAAGTAATTCGTAGGGGTGGACCATGCAGCGCAGGTAGGGGGCGGTATAAATGAGGACGGGAACATACACTGCTCCACGAAACGACACAGTCGCACGTGTAGTTGGATAGACCCCCCCCCCCCCCCCCCCCCCGCCCGCCCCCCCGCCGGGTCGGCCCGCCGACCCGCCACGGCTTGTAATATATGTCATGCATCGCCGGGGTATGTGTGAGTGGTTGCCCCGCCGCCACATCCCCCCCCCCCCCCCCCCCCCGCCCCCCCCCCCCCCCCATTTACACTTGTGCACTCATTAAGTTTGGGCTGGTTTCGGAGCAGTGCATGTACGTATGTAAATACATACAATGCAACGTAGGACGCGCGCGGAAACAGGCGGGGCTGGCGGAGTGCATGGGCGGTGCGTAGAGCAGCGTGTTGGTGAGATTCGGGGTGCATTGGACGCCGGATGCCCATCCACCCGGCATAAAAGACGCGTAATATTCACACTATATTCACACATAAATGTGTGAAAACCGGACATTACGTGCCGGATGGATGGGAATACGGCGTCCGATGCAGCCAACATCCCAGCAACACGCTACTCTATGCACCGCCAATGCACTCCGCCAGCACCGCCTCATTCTCCGTCGATTTCGAAAATGCCTTCACATTATCCACCGCTAATTGCAATTCCCGCCGTGTAATGGTGTCACGATGTGCGCACACAACAACACTTATTACCGGTTCCGACGCGGATGGAGGCGGGGCTGGCGGAGTGCATTGGCGGTGCGTAGAGTAGGGTGCTGCAAATACTTGGGGTGCATCGGAC